>CM055101.1:16519773-16628180 GCA_029204225.1 Diphasiastrum complanatum | reverse complement strand
CAGAGTTTTTCTTCTTGTCTAACCTCCGCTTGAAAACCGAGATTGGGTGAAGACATCAATTTAACTTGATTCAAAAGGGCATTGAAGTCCACCAATTCCAGCTGTTCCTTCATAGCGGAACTTGCGACTTGTGCATCTGCTACGGTCTCATCCACTTTGATGTTATCGATGGTATTCTGCATATTGGATACCTTCAATTGAAGCTGGTTCTGGAGGTGGATGAGCATATGCTGCTGTTGTTGATTATAAGTGGTGAGTTTTTGGATCTGCAGCTACTGTTGCTTGTTTTTCACTTCCAACCTTGTTTTTTCTTTCTGAAGGTCCACCATAGCTCCATCGTCGAATTGTCGCATGGTATATTGTCCCCCCCTAGGGTGCTGAATAGATTATATTGGAGCTCATTTACCAACCATATCGCTTTTTTGGGTTGCAAGGGGTAACTGCTCCCAAGGGCCAATATCAGGGAGGGTGCATGTATAGTTAGGATATGACATTGGGTTAAAGGGTAGAAAATCATGAACAGAGGTAGATGGAGATGAATGAAAGGTAGGTGGAGGTGATTGAGGGATGTAAGTGAAAGAGATGGGGATATACTGCATGGCAGAGATGTGTGGAGTGGGTTAGTGGTGACGGTGGTTGCTAGAATCCTGTTAGTAATTGTAAGGCAAAATCATCTACATTGACGGTAGAGTCAAGTAGGGTGGATATTTGTACAGGTTCGGGGTCAGTGGCAATGCCATTTTGGAGAATAATTTGTCCTAACACAATACCATGTGTTATCCAGATCTGACATTTTTCATGATTAAGGGAGATGCCGAAGCGTTGACATTGGATAAATTTTTTTTTAGCAGAGATAGATGGCGTGTTTCTTTTGAATGTGCACCTAAATTTGTCCAAGTAAACCTCTAGGGTATCACCCATCTGCTGAGAAAAGGCAGCTTGCATAACACATTGGAAGGTGCTAGGGGCATTGCAAAGACCAAAAGACATGACTTTCCAGCAGACATTAGAGAAGTTTTGAGATCCAAAAAGACCTTTAAGAATTCGTGCAAGATGTAGTTTATATTATCAAAATATTACAACACTAATACTTTGAACTTGCCATAACTTTTTAATTGTAGCTCAAAAGTATGTCATGCAACATATCATTGGAAAGCCCTTGTCGAGCGCTTTCAATGCACCAAAATCCGCTAAATTTGGACTTACCACTAAAAAGTTATGCCATTTGTAGTGTGGAATCAAAATGTGGACTTAAAAAGTTACGTTACGTAGATTTCAAATTTGAGTGTTTTGATTGGTCCATGTGTAAGAAAAAATTGAGAAAAAATATAAAGGGTCTTTTTGGATTTAGAACTCCTCTAATGAGGTTCCCCATTCTGTGGCAAAAGCAGTTTTATGTTGATCTTCTTCAACAATTTGGATCCTATTGTATCCGCTAAAGCCATCTAAGGAGGAGTAAGCCTCATCTCATGCTAGATTTTCTAAGATGGATTCTCCGAAAAGTAATGGAAAATGATCACGTCTAGTGGATAATCCATTGTAGGTACCGGCCTTCCTTGCCTTTGGCACACATCATAGTTCGGACAAAAAACAGTAGCGTCCTTCCAAAGGGTAGGCCACCAGAACCCCGCATGTAATATTTTCCTAACCGTAATTCTTGAAGCAAAGTGTCCTCCTCAACGCCAAAATGGGCTTCATCCATAATTGCTCGAATGTCCTTGGATTGTAGGCAACGACGTAAGACTTGATCATGACCACATCGATACAATTGACCTTCAATCATATGAAAAACTCTCGATTGCCAAATCAATTGACAATGTTGAGATTTTTTAAAATGGTCCAAAAAAGCCTCGTGTGTCAAAAAATTAGTCAGATCAATGTACCAGGAATCATCCACTAATTCAAACATAAACAACTGCGCATCAGACATTTCATCGATGCCTTCTTCCTCATTGCCCGTTTCAATACAAGATAATTGATCTGCTACAATGTGCACTCGTCCAGGCCGAATTTGTACTTCAAACTCAAATTCTTGGAATAAAATCATGCAACGTGCGATTCTATCCGCAATTGTAGGTTTATGTATAAGGTACAACAGCGGTTGATGATCCATGTACACAATAAATTTGTTATCAAGTAGAAAATGACAAAATTTCCGTAAAACAAAAATTAAACTCAACGCCTCTCTTTCCGTAGTTGAATAATTCTTCTCTGCTGGCGTTAGCTGCTTGCTTGCGTAGTATACTGGATGATCATAACCTTTCTCTTCCCCTGATTGTGCTAATACGCACCCAACTGCTACTTGCGAGGCATCGCAATGCACATGAAACAGTTTGCTCCACGATCGAAGAATAGGTGCGTTCACCAATGTGTTTCTTAAATGCTTTATAATGCTTGATAGTGATTTTGTACACTGGTCCTTTTTTCAAAACCTCATATAACACATGGGTTATGTTCGAATATGCGTAAATGTAACGACGATGGTACCCCGTCATTCCCAAAAAAGTTTGCATTTCTTTTGGAGATGATCTACCCGAGCAAAACTCCGTGTCTTACACAAAAAGTGCATTTGTCCGGATTCAAACTGATCGTGAACTCGTAACATCGGTGAAAACATTTTTTCAGATAGTCCAGATGATCTTCAACATCACCATATAAATAAAAATCATCCAGCAAAATTTTCATAAACCTGTTCAGGTAATCATAAAATGCTTTCGTCATAACCTTCTGGAAAGCTGCTAGCAAATTTTGAAGTCTGAATGGCATTACTTTATAGGCATACGCCCCCCATTCTGTGATAAAGACAATCTTTTCTTGATCCTTCTCAGCAATTTGTATTTGATGATACCCGCTAAACCCATCCAAGAAACTGTATAATTCATGACCTGTGACCTCATCCAAAATTTGCTCGATCAACGGTAAAGGGAAATGATCTTTGACTGTAAACAAGTTGAGCTTACGGTAATCCACACATACCTGTAGATTACCATTTTTTTTGGGTACAATCATAATGGGGCTTAACCATGGTATATAATCAATAGTGTATATAAAACTGACTTTCACAAGTTTCTCAATTTCGGCTCAGACCCCTTCCGCATGCTTTGGATTCATCCTATAACGTTGTTGTCGTACAGGCCGTGCATCAATGGTGACATCGATGGTGTGTTGATAGATTTCCTTTGGTTCACCTCTGAGTTCATCATAAGACCATGCAAATACGGCCTTGTACTTCTTGATTAATTTAGTTGCTCGTTGAATAAATTTTGGATCGTTATTACCACCAATTGATATGTGCTTTGGATTGTCTTCTGTCCCCAAATTAATCTTGATCAATTCTTCTCTGGAACCTGAGTAAGATGCAACCGCGCAGGCTTGCTTAAGGGTCAATATGACCATTTGTGACATGTGCTGGGCCAAGAGCCAATGTAACTATTAAATGTTGAAAGTGTAATTGTGTTTAGGGGTGTAGATTGTAAGTTGATTATTACGAAGTGGATAGGCACAATTAGTTAGATGTGTAAGAAGGAAGTGTCGCTCTAAGTGGAATGTTATGTTAAGTCATACTCAAGGAGAAGTTGAATGATCGGCAAGCAATTGTAGGAGTAATTTTTGCAATCTTTGACAGGAAGTTGAACAGACCATAAGTGACCGTAGTATCATCAATTGCGGTACTGAACATGAAGATGGAACGACCATTTACGAGCATTACGATGAAGGGCGATAGGAAATTGTGGTCTTTTCACAAGAGGATAAATAGGGCATTTGAAGCCAGAAGAGGGGCTTTTTGAATACTGGACTGTTCAGGTAAGTAGCGTATTCAGGAGATGAAGGGTGAGAGCCGACTACTGGTTATACTTAGTTCAGTCTTCGTGTGAGTTGCAGGCAACAAGAGAGTGTTACCTTGCTTAAGACCTTTTGAGCACAACTACATGTAGGTGCTGAATATTGTGTATCAGATGTTACTTTTGCAATTGACTAGTACATTGTTATAAGTTGGGAGTTGTGAGCACGGCTGTTATACATTTGCATTAGAATCAGTTTACTTATCATATGAATAGTAGTTTGCAATAGTTCATCTCTGTTTAATTAGCATTCATATTGTTGGACATATTGCTATTGTTGTTGTTGTTATTGGATTCATGTTAATTTAGAGGGTTCCGTTGTCGTAACAGGTAGTTAAGGAGTTCCCTTTCGGTGTAAATGGCATATTTCTTTCCCAAGGAAGTCTTCAATATGGAACAAGGGTACAAATTGAGTCTCTACAAACCATCCTCCTTAGGTGCGTTAGGGAGATGGTTTAATCAGACAGTCTTTGCATGGAAGGACCAATACATCTCAGGTGAAGAATTTTGCTTGATTCAAGCCGCTTTGAATGGTACTCCTATTCCCTTGGGGCACACTTGCATATAACCAATTCAAAAAGTACTCGATGGAATTACGAAGTATAGTGACCGGGGCGCCCATATCACTAAGATATGTGAGGGATTTGGAGTGCTGTCCAACGAGGAAATCACTTCCTTACAAACTATTTTTTGTACCAGTCACCGCGGTTAGTAGTATAGTATCAATACCCCAAACTGCAAGGAGATGAAGTAGAAGTCCAATCTCATTCAGGTTGACTCTCAAATACAACAAGGGGCGACACATAGGGATGAAGCAGCTAATAATACAGACTCTATATTGGTCATACATATAATGATGATTGGAATGGACCATTCCTACTGAGTAGACAACAAACGCCTACTGTGCATATCACAAGTTGATCAGATGCAGACAGATGACCTAGAACATGCACCGGAGTTGTACCGAGATGAGGAACAGCCTCAAGGATTTGTGCGCACGACAGTCGAATTTTTCCCAGCATTACAGCCTATTATGAACTTTCTGCGAAACTACTCTCATATGGAGAAAGAGGTTTCTTATTGGCAAACATTATATGAGGAGCAAACAGCGAGGCTACATTTGACTGAAGAAGAGATACCTAAGCTGCGCCAGTACCAGCCTGCAATTGAAGGAGAAGGAAGTGTGCATCACACACACTCAAGGAGCAGTTGCAGAGGGCGGAAGACGATAACAAGGTATTACGAGGTAAAAATGCCCATACTTTGAAAGAATTACAAAGCATCAGAGGGAGGCAAGTGCTTTGCAGACTTACAAGGATGTTATTGAGTATGAGCGAGATTTATTGCAACCCAAATGGATAGCATCACTACGGGTGGTCCGGTACGCATTGATAATGCAGATTTGAAAAACGTGGGCCACGACTATTTTGAATGAAAAGATTGAAATGTTAATCGATGAGCAGAGCGTACTACAGGAAGAAAATCTACAACTGGAGAAGGAGTTAGTAGAAAAACAGGGGCACTACCAATTGCGCAACAATGCAAAGGCTGGCTACATCATAAGGAAGCCATTCAAGCGCAGGCTAATTTGTAGCTGCTGAGAACAGATATCAACCAGCTGCGGCAAGACACAGCTGAAGCTCAAAACAAAGGAAGAGGAATGCATGGGATTACAGGCTGAGCTGAAAGATCACATAGCCAAAATAGCACGTTTGAAGGAAGCATTTCAAGCTGAGCAGAATACCGTGCGGAAGATGCAAAGTCCACCACAGAGTCTTCAAGAGGGAGTGCTATTAGCAGCAAATCAAATATTGGTACCACGAAAATCCAGGGATTGGAGAGGTGACTATGACGATCGTAGATCCACCACAGGGTATGTATTCCAGCTTTGTGGTAGTTGCTTTTCCTGGTAAAGTACAATTGCTCTATCCACCAGAGAAGTAGAGTATAAGGCAATGTGTAGTGCAACACAAGAAGCTATATGGTTGAGACAGATCTTGGAAGAAGGCATGAAACTTTTTTAATCCCACAACTATACATAGCGACAGTCAGAGTGGCATTCAGCTAGCAAAGAATCCAGTGTTCCATGCAAGAACCAAACACATTGAGATTCAGTATCACTTTATACGTTAGAGGCTACTGAGTCATGAAATTCATGTTGCTCATTGTAGTACGGAAGAAGAACTAGCTGATATTTTCACTAAGCCACTTGTAGAGAAAAGTTTGATAAGTTTAGATCAAAGCTTTCTGTACTTAAATTTTGTTAACTTTAAAGCTATATATATGACTGTATAAAAATTAGACTCCACTTTAAGGGAGAGAGTTAGAATTAAAGTAGAATCATTGTGTTATTGTACATTGGGTCCTATCAGTAGATAAGGATCAGTTGGCCTTGCCACGAGGTGAGTCGACGGGACACGCGTCTCGTCAACCACAACCTGGACCACTCATTGGATTGCCTGAGTGAAGAACTATATGTACAGTGTAATTTTATTTTGAGAAATACAGTTGCTACATGAGCTTGGTGTGAAGAGTGTTTTTCTGTCTGTGTTACTGTGTAGCATGATCTGTGTTCCTGTTCGAAGCAAATTCTAAGTATATCTCAGGTCTCATACAAACTTATGAGATTTCCAAGCTTGTTTTGATGTTTTGTTGCTACCGATATGAGATATTTGTGAATCTTTAAGATTCATGGATACTAATGCAAGAGCTTTGCCATCTTTGGATTTCCATTTGGCAATGAGATCGATATCTTGTTGTGGTAGGATCGAGGATTCGTCGACCACATCCCATAAATCTTTCTCTAACAATATCATCTTCATACAATACTTCCACATGTGAAAGTCGTCACCATTGAATCGGAGGACATTATATAGACGATCAAGAACTTGTTGCTGTAGATGATGAAGAATGTGCAAGTGTAAATTGTGTTAGAGTTGCAATTATTTCTAAGGCTTTTTGATAAATGTACTAGTTCTTAACATCTTTGTCTGCTATCTAAAGAATGTGCTTATAATTGATGATTTTGTCGTCTGAAGAGGAGGATTCATACAACATTCAAGTACGTTTCACAGAGATAGTGGACTGAGCTACTATTTGAAGCATTTTTTTAGAATAATGATATATGCATTGCTCATTCCAAGTTCAATCATGTTGGTGAAACCTTGATTATGGCTATTAAGTTTATTTCACATTACTTCGGAGGACATAACGGAGGACATAAATTTTTGATATCTAATAAGACCATTTTTGTTAAAAGGTCATATGTTTTGAAAATTTTAGGATTTGGGACTAGAAATGTTTCTTTAAGGAGCTCCCATTATTCATTGTGTGCTACATATATAGAATTAAGTCGTCATTTCTACTGACGATGTGATAAGTGATGTGACTTGCTCCCCACGCTTTTGATACTGCATCAACAAACTTGACACAAGTCTTTTGTAGAACTTTCTTTTATCAATATCAGTAAATTTATTTTTTCTTAAAATTCAATCATATTGTCAAGCTTACTCCATACATCAACTTTGAGTAATCTAGTTGAGCCTCTCACCTCAAAGTCCTGAGTGGCAATGATATCCTTCTAGATTGAGTGATGAATACTAGAAGCCTTACCTGTGTGGTTTGATAGAAATTGACATGCTTTTTCTTCTTTATGCTCGGCTTAGTAGGCATATTTTTTGACTTTTTTGAAAGATTTTCATCTTTTCGTAAGTTTGACATGTCCCTTATGTAGTCTTGCTTTCGATAGAACATCTTCTAAACAAGAGATAGCTTCATTTTAGGATAATGTTGGCTCAGTATTCCAAGCAAAAACTATATGAAAGTACATAAACTTTTCTATTATTCTAACGTTTGCATGAAGAGTGCAAACGTGCACATTTTTTAAAGGAATCGACAATACAGACTTCCAATTTTTTGTAGCAATGCATGTACTCCTAGTAACATCTTTCGCCATTTTCATGTAGTACAAACAAGGATGTTTAGATGTAGCACCATGAGAGACATTGTACATGCATTTCAATGTTTTCAAATCATTTGCTAAATGCCATTCTACATTGAAGTCTCTATTGGAAATTAAGCTCACAATTTCCTCCTTGAACTCAGACGACCGAACTATTTGAAGAACGATTGCATCTTCCCATTGATCTTCATCCATGGATCAAAGCATAAAGGGTAACCAATCCATTTTTTTTTTCCTATTTCATTACATCAATCTATTTGCTTGTTTAGCTCGTTCACTCAATCTGACAGATCACGGACGTCTCTGACTCCTCAACATCTATTCAGACAACAACTGTCTTTGATGCCCGAGGAACAAGCCCAATCATTCTGCATCATTATTTTGTGTTGAACCTTTTGGTTCTAACAAATTGATAGTGACTCCAACACTCTTCGGTGGATGTGTTTATACTAACGCTTGAATATCCATTTGTTTTTAACCGGTTCTACACATCGATTCAGGAGTTGTTCCACACTATTTCTTCTTCCTCCCATTTTCGATTTCCAACATTGGTAATCAACATCAAGAATGTTAGATCCATCCACATCACCATCAATAGTACTTGAAGAAACTTTTGGAATGTTCCCTCATAAAAAATGACATTTCTACCAATAATCACCTTATTAGTAGAAGGAATGTACACCTTGTAGGCTTTACTCACCTCACTATATTAAACAAATATACCTTTCCTTGAAGTCGGATCCTCCTTGGTCCTATCATCAAGAGTAATGTTGACATAGCATGTGCATCCAAAAGTTTTAAAGTTGACACTCAGCCTCCTCTTGAATAGCATCTCAAAAGGTGTCCTTTCATCCAAAATAGCACTCGGCCACCTATTGCACAATAAATTAGCACACAACAAAGCTTAATACCAAAATGGCTTATCAAGGTTAGCACTTAACCTCATGGCTTTGGCACTTTTACATAAAGTCCTATTCTTCCTCTCGGCCACTCCATTTTGTTGTGGGTTCCTTGGTGTTGTATACTCCCTCTTGATCCCATGCTCATCACAAAAACCCTTAAAGTTGGTATATATGTACTCTCCACCATTGTCACTCCTTAAGCACTTGATCCGGTCAAATTTTATTTGGAAATTTTCGGTCATATTTTTTTACAATTCAAAATCCCCACCGGGCAGAGTCCTTTGGGCAGGGTCCTGACTTGTGATTGGACCATAATTGCTGGCCGTGGGTTTCTTGAGTGCCCGGGACCTAACACTTGTGGTTAAAGTAGGCTTCCGGCTAATCTTCATCCATGGATCAAAGCATAAAGGATAACCAATCCTATTTATGTTTTTAACATTTGAATGTCAAGTCTAAAGTTATATGAAAAACATTGAAGACCTGACCAATTTCAACATCTTCAAGAAAATCAGTCTTTTCTGCACAGTCTGCACAAATGAACTGTTTTTGCATAGTTTGCACAAATACAATGGAAATTTTAGCAGACCAAAGAAACTGCAATCTGCAGCACACCGCAACGAACCGTTTGAGTCAGCCTCACGGTTGTAAGCGAAGACTAGAACCGCAAGCCACCGCCAAGGCAATGGCTACGATCTACTGCAAGGCACCACATAAGTCAATCTTGTGGTCACTATACGAAGACCAAAACCAAAGGGAGCCGCAAACTACGTCTTGCGACAAACGTTGCGACCATTATGAACTGCCAAGCCAACATTGCGGTTCACCTACAACTTCTACGACGTTTCAACTTCACGCTCCCAAAGCGGAGCTTAAACCTGACTGTTGTACGATCTGTATGAATGTTGTAAAAAATTATTTCACGACCAACTACCTAGTTCAGATTAAACTAGTCTTGTAATTATAGATTAGTTAACGATTCTTGTAACAAACAAGAACGATGTGTATAAATACATCTCTAGCTCTCATTTAGCAACAAGTGAGAAGAGCGGAAGATCTGTAATCAATTTGTTGCTCTTGCTTCATTACAAGCATTGAATATAATATACAAGCAACACTTCTTCATCATCCGTCTCTGTGTTGTGATTTCATTACATCAATCTATTTGTTTGTTTAGCTTGTTTACTCAATCTGACAGATCACGGACGTCTTTGAGTCCTCAACATTTGTTCAGACGACGATTGTCTTTGATGCCCGAGGAACAAGCCCCAATCATTATGCATCATTATTCCATGTTGAACCTTTTGATTCTAACCAATTGATAGTAACTCTAACACTCTTCAGTGGATGTGTCCAGACTAACGCCTGAACACACATTTGTTTTTAACCGGTCCTACACATCGATTTGGGAGCTGTTTCGCACTATTTCTTCTTCCTCCTGTTTCTGATTCCCAACATTGGTATCACAACATTCTGTCCTATCCTCCTGCCAGTGTTTGGCTTTCCAACAGTCTCCAACTCTTGGAACATTGAGAAGTTCTCCATCCATAAGATGTCTCGTAGAATATCCATGATAATATATCATGATCCTCCTGCAGAACCTGTTCACAAAATAAGTTAGACTTAGTTCAATAAGAATTGATGTTATCTATTGAATTTAATGTAATAATGAGGAGTACTATTTGAAAAGTTGCCAACCACCACCAAATGTCATTTTCGAACTGGACATTGAATTTGAAATCTCATTGGTCCATTGTTTGTGACAGTGCACCATGCATGAGGATTATACTAACCCTCTCCATTTCATGCTCTTTCACAATTTATGACTCATCTAACTTAAGGACTATGATTATTTTACCACTCACCTTTTCAAAGATAATATCATAGACTGTGATCATGTATCTCAGCAATTGATTTAGATAGACATTCCAATGTGAAGATTGCGCTCATCTTGACTAGTGGAGGGAATGTATATTCGAATTTAGACACGTTAAACTATTTTGTAACATCGATTATTTGATTTCGCTTTTTTTCTTGATTCAAATTTGGAGATGGCACTCATATTTTTATTCCAATGTGAAGATTGCACTCATCTTAACAAGTGGAGGGAATGCATATTCGAATTTAGATAAGTTAAACTGTGAATAGTTCAAAGTTCTTAACCGTGACAGTAGACACTATGGGTAGAGGATTGGGAGTTGGGGAGGCCTCAAAAGTGGTGTGGGCAAGCAAATAAACAGTATTGGTTTTAAAAAAAAATTTATCCTACATGGCATTCTTTATAGGGTCTTTTTGATATTTGAAACTCCTCTAATGGAGTACTGGAGTGAGGATTTTTGAAGTCATTGATATCAAGTATGAAGAGTTCTTTGGATTTTGAGACAATGCCATTATTGTGAAGAAGGAAGTGGATATGATAAAGAGGTATAATTCCTATACGTACTTGAAATAGAAGAAGGAGAGTAGAGGTCTCCATTTGCAAGCAAGACTAATTTGCTTATATGAATAAGAGTGACTATGTCATGGTTGTCTTTTCCAATGAGGCTTTTCAAACATTGGATCTCTAGATCATGGAACATGAAAGTGGAATTGATGCAAGAGGCTTAAGATGTTTTGTTGTTTTCCAATGTGTGTTTTAGGAATAACTCTAAGAAAGAAGTTGCTTTGAAATTATGCCCAAATTGAAAAGAACATCTTTGCCATTACGGAGCTTCTTTTTATTTAATAAGGAGTCAACCTTTCAACCTTAGTGCTTGCATGCTTGCTCATCATTGAATCTCTTCTTCAAGATAGGAACTAGTTTCATACTTAAATGAGAGTCAAGGTTTCTACATCAAAGCTTACATGAGATTATAATAGAAACTAGTTTTACATTCAAATGCAAGTCAAGCTTTCTACAACAAAGATTACATGAGACTACTTCACCCTAGCTCAAAATGAAATGTCGAAAGGGACCACTTGTTGGTACTCTAAAGTCTTATAAGCCAATTCTCTACATTGGCATGGAATCAATTACTTTCAAAGTTTGTATGTGTTTTACAATTCAAGTCACTTTGAATATAAATTTCCATTGTTTTACAGGTCACTTTACCAAATCAAGTCACTTTGAATATAAATTTCCATTGTTTTGCCTCTTTTGTCAAGCCCTTTGGCCTAGGTATCTTGGCCACTCCTAGGGGTTGAAGCTAACCTGGGTGGGCAAGCTTAACCCAAGTATGGTGAGAGTGGACCAATTTTACTCTTTTCATTAAAGCGTTGGAGGCGTAAAATCTTTGGCTTGAAATCTTTTACGAGCATTTGAAACCCAAATCAATTTTAATCATCTACAATACACTAAACAAATAGTAGAAGTTTCCCATATTGTATGCTTTTAAAAAATTCAGCAATACTAACAAGCATCCAAATCTGATACTATACCATGCACAACAACAAAGCTGAAAGATAATTTAAGGAACATGAGCCTTTGATCTTAGCATACATTTGGTACAAGAATGTTGATTCAAATTTTAAAGCATTTTACAAATTACAGTGTTTCCTTATGATGTTGCCAGACTCCATTCTGTGCAGCTGCTCCTTGCTATCAATATGTATGAAAATTTTCAGTAGCTGCCTGACTAATATCAGAGAACCTGTCCCTTTGGTTAGAACTCTAGTATAATCCTGTGCGATTAGAGAGCACAGCTGCTCTACAATTTACAGCATTTCATGGTTGAACATCGCGCATAGCTGCTCTACAGCTAACTACTTCATGAGTGATCAGTGAGCAGAGCTGTTCTGTATCAAGCTAGTTCGACGCAAATCGTGCTTAATCCTAAGGCTTGTTTCAGTTAACTGTCGAGAATAGAGATTATGAACCTGCAGCCAGCAAGCATTCAGATAACTAAATAATTCCGATGATCTGACACTTTTTTCAAAGATTGGTTAAAATTTCAGCACAATGAAGAGCCTAGCATGGCAATCTACCAACATGTATCCTCCTTTCAGATCTTATGCTCAAACTGTGTTCTTACCAGTCGGAAACTGAAGGAGTAAGTAGCTTGTCTTGAGAAGCGACCGTTTGCCTGGCTTTGATGCATGTTTCATCAATAGCGTTGTTGCATCTTGCCTCCCTCGTCTTCACTACTGCTCACAGATACCCAAAACTTGTGAGGGTTGTTGTGCATGGACTGGGAATACACATGTTAGGAATTCTTGTCTTATGCAAATCAACCACCCTAACCAAAGAATAGCTCACCTGCATTTTTGGAAGTGTCTTCAGCCGTGAATTGAGCAACCCAATGCTTTTGCAGGTTGGTTTGTAGCCTCTGGAATGGAGCACGACCCACTTCAACTGCATTATCCCAGAATTTTCCCATACGACCCTTTACGAACGACATTCTGATCGACAATTGGGTTCAGGCAGCAAAATCAAGCTGCTAAGATGCACAAAGAGTAAAATAAAGGCGTGTGGGGCAACAGGGCCTAGCAGCTAGTAGAGCCGAAGCAGTGTTCGCGAATGAAAGCACATAAACAACAATGAACAGTGAAGAGAATGCAGAAAATTTCAAGTGTAGAATCTCAAGAAAGAAGGCACGGCACATAAACAACAGTGAAGAATTTGCAGAATCTAATTTTGAGCGTACAATTGGCCGTGCAAGAGTGGACTAAGTTAGAATTATTGGTGCAAGAGTCGAAGAGTAGAAGAGAGAGAGAGAGAAGTGAAAGATGGTTAAGCGATGCCGAATGGTGGGTGACTGGATGAGGCAGCTGAGCTATGTTTATAAGGATGCCATTTCTCTTGTTGTTGTTGTTGTTTTTCTGGTGGCGGCCACTGCGACTCGCGAGTGGGCGGCAGCCGCATCCTCGGAGCCTGGGCATACTACGCAATTTGCAAAAAACCTTGGAAATCTGGCAGGCCAACCGGCATTCCATTTATTGGTTCCTAAACTTGTAGGTTATTTACCCTAAGAAAATTGCAACAATCTTAGCTTCAGATTTATTTCTAGAGGTTTATTGTATAGTATTTGCCAGCTTCTATTAAGTGCTACCATAAATCCACGTGCTTTAAAAGTCATGCAAAGGAAAGACGCTCAAGCTTTCTTTTAGCTAGTCAAAGACATCTAATAAAATTGGTAAGATATAAAAAAGATTAGCATGGCATAGCATGGCCTTATGCAAGTATGACACCCACAGTCCAAAAATAGTTCAAACCTTTTTATTTATGCTTGGGCTTTTTGGGCAAAAGCAACACTATGTGTTGATGTCAGTCAATAGGAAATCAGAATTCCCATTTTTTTTTAATGAGTAATCACATCAACTTCATATAACTATGGTCGACCCAACAATATCGAATAAGTAGGAATTGCTACTGGTTTTAATACCACAAAATTTAGTAGAAACAGTTCCCCTTCAATCTTTACTTCAACATTGTTGAGTAGTGTGAAAGATTCAACTAGTTTCACTACGCACTGCTCAAGATTTACTTCTACCACTTGTACAACCTTTTGTGCCTCCCTTTGAATTTGGTGACAAATCAACGACGACTTTTTCAGAAGACTATTATGGAGCATCTTCACTCTTATTCCTTCGGTCAACTTATCAAAGATTCACCTTCTAATGCAGTTCGAGCTCGTCTTCTATCTTGTGCTGGTCCATGTGCAAGGGCTTGGTTGGTTGCACGTCCAGTTCTTCCGCTATTGAGACTCAATAATGACTTGTTTATAACTGCGCCTTCTTCGCAATCTACTCGACGACGAGTTGTACCTTGTTCTCTCGTGTGATAGAATTCGTACTCTGGGAGATGTTGTAATTGCCGATTACTCTCGTCAGGACCTTCTTCATCATTCTTCCACCATGCAAGGGGCCGCTGCATCAGATTGTGCACCCGGTGAAGATTTCATCCCCTTTGCCTTGGAAACTTATGGTTGTCTTCACAAGAGATTTAATGATTTTTTATTTTTATGTGCGGAGCTTATGGTGAAACGCCAAGGACAAAGCATTACCTTGCCTTCCATCATTATTTCTTTCTACTGCCAGCGTATTTTTGTAGCATTACACGTTCACAGGCGATTTCAATCCTTCGACGAGCTCAGTTTCCAGGAGCGGCTGCTTCAAAGCTTCTTGCATTACCTATTATTGGATCTATTTTAGTTAGTGATTTACATCAGTCCGTTAGTTTTGAGTAATTAGTTTAATATTTAATTTCTGACTTACATCGGATAGTTGGTTTTAAGTTATTAGGTTATTATTCTAAGTTTTACTTAGCTTTTAGATAGCATAAATCATTTCTGCCGTTCTACGATATTTTATTTTAAATAATTTAATCTTCTTGTTTGATCATGGGTTTTCCCATCATTTTTAATAAAATCATGGATAATCATCTACGACACTAGCCAGATCCAACACACTCTTCATGGTTTGCTCTCAGTCCTCATTCTGGAACAATAAAAACAAATTGTCATAAGCGTGCACAGGTCTAATGGAACATACGAGCCTGGGTGCAAATGAGCCTGGCGCATTACTCGCCAGTGAGCACTGCACCAGGCAAAATTAGTCGCAGCTAGGCAAAAAAATTAGTCGCAGCCAGGCAAATTTTTTTTGTCGAATATTCATTGCCTACATGTCTCATAGCTAAGAGTCTATGAGTAGTTGCCATTGTGTGTCTTCTTCATCAATCATCATCAATGATGCTCTCCGAGTTTGCGAGCGTAAAAAAAACTTACCTCCCTCATTCCAGCGATCAATGAGTGAGCTGGGCTCGTATCCATTGGGATTATAAAGATTAATCTTGGTATGGTGCTTTGCCATTTGGAAAAAGCATTTGACGCCGCTTGTCCCTTTCTGAATTCAGGCAGGAGTTCAGATACCTCCAGAAGCTGATGGATAGTGTATCCCATTAAAAAAATGATTGTTTTACGACAGTGACAAAAAACCAGAATGTGAGTGCAAAAGAAAAGCGTAATGGGCATGTGCAATCCCAAAATCTAAACCACCAACAGTGGCACGGAAGATCCTTTTCCTCTCTACTCATTTGTTGATTGAACATATTTAAAACATCCTCTTTGGTAATGCATGAAGCTACAATGCATATGTTTGCCATTGCCTCTTGAGCAATTTGAGATGGTTTCACAGAGGAAAGAAAAATTGACTGTCATTGATCGCTAGCGATCAATGACATAGACAATTTTTGTGTGCCTTGTTCAACATTGCTCTCTGAATTTGAGAACATGGAATGAGGGAGGCAAAAACTGTATAACTCATTGATCGCCAACAATCAATGAGATAGACAATTTTTTAGAATCTTAACTAGGCATGAACAATTTATGTGATCTACACTAATTGGGACGTCTTCATATTGCTTTCAAAGTGAACCAAGAACTTTGACTTGTACATATGTCGTTCAAACATCTTATATGCTCTACTATGAATATCTGATATGCTCTTATCTCAATGTTGCAATTTAGCCTAAGATTTTAATGGACTTCACACCGTCTTGAGGTTTTTTTTTATTTAGGAAACATAAATGTTGAGAATGCAATCCTCAACATTGGATCTCACTTCCTCCAATTTTGCATTATCTAGCCAAAAGCATCACAAAAAAAGTACTCCACCCAATGCCATTTGAACATCTTATTCTTCCTTTTGTCAAGGCTGAAATTCAAATCAATAAAACATCAAGATTTTGAGAAAAGCAAGTAGGCAATAGAAAATTGCCTCCCTCACTGATCGATTGATGAGGGAGACAATTTTCTTTTCTTCACTGCTCTCAAATATAGAGAGCACTATTGACGGCGATATTTCTAAAAATCTTAAATATCTTTGCCAAATCATGGTTGTAGTAATTATAATTGTGAATAATTGTAAACAAATTTATAGATACTCTTGGATTACAACTATCAAATCATTAACAATTGATGCCACGAGTTTATTTATTTTTGAAGCATAAAAGGAATTGTGTAATTTCTTTTTGCTAATGTTTGATCATGGCTATCTACAAATTTGGCCAAAAACAACTCCCAAAACTCGCAATTATTTACTCACTAATTGCCAAGCCCCGCTTCTTGAGAGGCTGCCATAGTTGTTTTTTTTTTTTTTTTTTTTTTTTTTTTTTTTTTTTTTTTTTTTTTCCGTAAAAGTATTATCTTTATATCATAACGACAGAACAAATGGTCTTTTTAGTCCATGGCTACGTTTAAGAGTAGAAAAACGTTTAGATAGAGTAAACGGAGTGCATTAAATTTTCTGCTTTGTAAAGTTTCAGTAGAAAGCATACCTTTGCTTTGAGTACGACAATGCTTGGTTTGAGTAAGAACTAGAGCATAGAAGAAAAAAGGTCGTAGTGAAAGATGTCGCTACATTACGACACGCACCGATAATAGTTTAGTATCATAGGATGAGACTTTGAAATGTAAAAACAATGCTTTGAAAATACCAATATATTATAAGAACAGAGAGTAGAATCATTTGTCAGAGGTGGCCCATCAAAATTCCTTCTATCCATCACTGGATAGTAGAATGTATGAATGTGAAGAACAACAAACAGTTACAGAGTGTCCTTGCTATCTGTCCATCGCTGAACTACAAGCCTAAGAATCATAAAATCATTCAAAGTACTATGAAAAGATGATGCTACTGTCCATCGGATTGATGAAGCTATTTGTCCATCGTTGGGTTTCATGCTCATGATTCATTTGATAATTTCATACAAAATGAAAGAGAAAGCAAACTGTCCACATCGTTGGACAGATGCGCCATAATATGCATGAATTGTAGTCACAAATCCGCTAGGGATAGGGCCATCCCTACGTTGCATTTTAGAAGTAAAAAATCTATTTACGTAGACATAAATGTGGGTAGTATGTCAACGCTGCCATCAAAACATTATTACAGAGATGTATGTAGGAAAGAAGCCTCCATCGCTGCCTTTTGGGCATGATGTGCTTTCATTTTATCAAGCAAAGGCACTCAGTGTGCATTAAATGAGGGTGGGAAAATACACTTCCCTCCATTAGGATTTAAATTTTGAAAATCTTTGTAGAGTCCCTTAAAAAAATGGGAAGTTCTTTTGCTATGAAAAAAACCTTTATTTTAGGTGTAGAAGGTTAAGTAAATAAAAAAACCTTGTGTATTTGAAGAGGTTGTACGTCTGAAGTAGTCCACTTGTTTGGTAGCAAGGCAGGGTGAATAAAAACGAAGGAGCATCCATGAGAGAGAGAGAGAGAGAGAGAGAGAGAGAGAGAGAGAGAGAGAGAGAGAGAGAGAGAGAGAGAGAGAGAGAGAGAGAGAGAGAGAGAGAGAGAGAGAGAGCTAACTGCCCATCAGAAGACAATCAATATCATGTGGTAAAGAGTAAGACAAACCTGGAAAAGACTCAGAGATAAGTAAATTTTTATGATAAGACAGTTTATCTCTCTTAAATCCATTTTTTTGAAAAGCGTCAACCAAAATTCCAACCTCTTTAATGAACGTATCTTGTTTGTTACAACAGTACATTGCGACAATGACCCGTGAAACAATAACCTTATATGAATTATAAATCAGTCTATTTAAGGCCAGATGTATATATTGTAAATACGAAAAGGGTAGTTCTCTTCTTTTTGTCAAATTTTGAGAGGCATACAAGACCAGAGTTTTGATCAAAGGCAATAGATAGATTTAGAAAGCTGATCTTGTTATCTTCCGACATTTTTCTTTCTATTTCTAGAACCAGAAGGGATTTTCAAGAGTTCTGGTCTGTGTTTCATCCATAAAGAGCTCGATACTAGGGTTATTGATGAAGCATATATCATTAATGTATCTAAATGAATGTCGAAAGTCATTCATGAAAGAGATGAGGCCTAATTTAGCAAGTCTCTTTAGAAATTGTGCTTCAAAGAGGGATAAATACCAATTACACCAAGTAGGTGAACAAGAAAAAGCCATAGGAATACCACGTACTTGTCTCTAGGTTTTGTTTCCTAGTCTAACAATACAATCATCAATCAAAAGATCGTTCCATTGATAGAATAGATTTAGGTCAAGAGTGTGCCATTCTTGTGATTGTTTTTTTATTCCATGACCATTGGAAAACTTCGCGTATGTGATTCCATTTATAATAAATAAGATCATGTCTGGAATGTTTAAAGACATATTTTATTGCCTTTTCCATGATAGTTTTTAGTCCTTCTGGACCATCTAAAGGTATATTCTTGTAACATTTTGAGACATCTACAACCCATATATTGGTAATTAAAGATGGTAGATTCAGATAGAAATCCATAGATGACTCACATTGCCAATGGAAAGTCATATATGCTCTTAGGATACTCTTGTATGTATTCACCTTAAGGCTTGCGCCTTCCATGAGGAATGGTGATAGCATACCAAGAGCTCATGTGAGAAATTTGGCAAGTTTGGTAAAGCAGAAATTGTGGACATTGGTAATCATCTAAATGAATCTTTGTGGGCTTTAAAGTTGCAGAGGAGGTAAGGTAGAGAATTATTCCCAAGAAGATTTTTGATAAAGAGTTAGTAGTAATGTCCGTTATTTATGACATGGAATTCTTGACATAGTTAAATTGATCATTGGAAAAATGAGTGAAATCTAGACTGTTGAGTCGTTACAATATTTGGAATGTTCTGTTCTCTATACCTAGATAGAGTCGAATTCTTAACTATAGCTACTGCTATTAATTAAGAATTATCCTTTTCTAAGGTGTAGTCAGTCACTGTTGATCTACTGTTAATTTAGTTACGATGAGCCCTCATGTGAAAAGAGCAAATAACAGTTGATCCTATAGGAACATTCAATATACATAATGTACTCAAGGATTATGTGTCATAGACAAAAGATAAGTAAAAATATCTGCTAAATTACAGTAATTCCTTGAGCGCTATTTGGCATACCACACAATGCGTTATTGTAAGAGAAACTCTGTCTCCTACGAATAGAATAGATAAGTAGTGCTTACTAGCAAATACTTCTATCTATATCTATTTGTGTCAAACCTTAGAGGTGTGATTGATTCAGCATATCTCACTTACTAGTGGATGGTTTTTTTGTGAAAGATTCAACTAGTTTCATCACATTTTGCTATATTTCCATATTTGGCATATTGAGGCCAAAACTTGTTTTAGACTTAGAGATTGACTTTTCAAAGTTCATTAGTCTAAATTTCATCTGAATAAACACTTTTTGAAAGTGTGGGAGAGTTAGAATGCGAGTTTGAGTAGATTCAAATTTGAATAGTTGGGTACATTGAATCTAGACCCAAAATAAGTAGGGTTAGCATTTTCGTGGGAAAGCCAAGTGGCCAAATAGGGTTTGGACCTGTTATAAAAGGATGTAACTCGTGGAGAGAGCTATCTTCTCTCTTCTCTATCTCATTTCATGCTTATACATGGTTCTCTTGGGTTCTACTATCCATTGGTGCACTATCTTGGTGATTGCTTGCAATTCTATGTGTAGAATGATCTATATTTGTTATTTTTGGATCCACACGTGTGAAATACAGTAGCTTGCTGGTTTTGTAAGGATAGCAACAGTACTTTTTCATTTCATTCAAGTTTGATCAAGTTCTATTAGTGTTTGCATCTCATTTTGTGTGTAGATGCTGATTTTTCTACATTGGTGAGATTGGTAATGTATTTCTCTTTCTAACCAAAGATCATTCAAGTAGATTGGATCATAATGATCTGAAATCATTTTGTGTGTAGATGTTGATTTTTCTACATTGGTGAGATTGGTAGTGTATTTCTCTTTCTAACCAAAGATCATTCAAGTAGATTGGATCATAATGATCTGAAATCTTTCACTTGGTATCAGAGCTTGTGTTTCATGTTATGAAGGAGAAAATCAGATCTATCAATGATTTGGTGAAGATATCAGCATGGGATTAAGAGGGAGTATACAACATCAAGGACCCCACAACAAAATGGAGTGGCTGAAAGGAAGAATAGGACTTTATGTGAAAGTGCTAAAGCTATGAGATTAATTGCTAATCTTGACAAACCATCTTGGGATCAAGCTTTGTTTTGTGCCAATTTCTTGTGCAATAGGTGGCCGAGTGCTATTTTGGATGGAAGGACACCTTTTGAGATGCTATTCAAAAGGAGGCCGAGTGTCAACTTTCTAAGAACCTTTGGATGCACATGCTATGTCAACATTACTCTTGATTATAGGACCAAGGAGGATCCATCTTCAAGAAGAGGTATTTTTGTTGGATATAGTGAGGTGAGTAAAGCCTACAAGGTTTATATTCCTTCTACTAACAAAGTGATTGTTGGTAGGTATGTCATTTTTGATGAGGGGAACATTACAAAAGTGTCTTCAAGCATGATTGATGGTAGTGTCGATGGATCTAACATTCTTGATGTTGATGAGAAGGATCCTACTTTGGATAGTGATGATTATGGACCTTCATCAAGTCAAAAGCCAAGGAGAACATCAAGAGAAAGACAAGTACCTTCAAGACTCACATATGATCAAAAGGGTAAGCAAGTAGTTTTTGGAAATTATGTTGCTTTCCTAACCTCTTTAGATGAGCCTACAAGTGTAGATCAAGCAAGGAAAGAAGAGGAGTGGATCCAAGCAATGGATCTTGAGTATCGAGCTCTTATGTAGAGTGGAACATCTATTGGAGGATCTTCTTGAGTACATGGAGCTATGCAAGTGGATGGATGTTATCTTGCTATAAATCAAGCAAGGAAAGAAGAGGAGTGGATCCAAGCAATGGATCTTGAGTATCGAGCTCTTATGAAGAGTGGAACATCTTTTGGAGGATCTTCTTGTGTACATGGAGCTATGCAAGTGGATGGATGTTGTAGTACTTCATTGATCGTGGGTCGTAGATTGCGCAGACTTCAGGGCTGCCTTTACAACCGTAGTCGAGGCCGTTGCGGTTGGCCTTTGGTTGTCGCTCATGAACCGCAAGAGTTTATTTGCGGTTCTCTACAAACGCCTTCGTTTGTTTTTATAAGCATATGAGAGGATTGCATAGTAGTGCATAAATTCAGCAAGCTAAGGAGTGCACATATGGGGAGCAAATATTTGTTTTCTACTAATTTTTATGTGGTGGCTTCTAACTATTCTACTCTTGGAAGGTGGCTTCTAACTATTCTACTCTTGGTAGGTGTTTGGTGGATATTGGTGTGGACCAAGAAGACGAAGGCCTTATCATGGATCTTGGTGGCGACCAAGAATGGAAGGACCTGATCAACAAAGTTTGGAAAGGCTCAAGCTAGCATTCATTATGCAAGGCATTTTGATGATCTATCTACTAATTTTTATGTGGTGGCTTCTAACTATTCTACTATGGATAGGTGTTTGGTGGATATTGGTGTGGACCAAGAAGAGGAAGGCCTTATCATGGATCTTGGTGGCGACCAAGAATGGAAGGACCTGATCAACAAATGTTTGGAAAGGCTCAAGCTAGCATTCATTATGCAAGGCATTTTGATGATCTATCTACTCTTGGTATCTCATGTACTCATATTCGCTTTGAGTGTTGAAGAAAATGAATCTAGGTGGTAAAGAACATTCGTCAACACTGGAAAACATTCACTAGTGGTGAAAAACATCAGTCAACTTTGGGAAACATTCACTAGTGGTGAAAAACACTCGTCAACATCGGGAAGCATTTGCCACTGGTGAAAAACATTCATCAACATTGGGAAACATTTGCTAGTGTTGAAAAACATGTAGCAACATTGGGAAACATTCGCCCGTGGTAACAAACATTCGTCAACATGGGAAACATTCACCTGTGCACTTGCCCTAATGCTCAAGTGTCAAGGTTCTGTGATTGAAACTATTGAAACATCAGAGTTTTGAGCAATGAGAACTGGGCCACAAAGCAAATAACGTGACTCAACTCTCACTTAGATGGCACAAAAATCAGAAATAAGCTCAACTCTATGTCCTAGATTTGCTATCCTATTAGTTGATAGTAAATTCTTGGTCAGATTAAGAACATACATCAACGCTAATAATGATTCAATTGTCTTGTCAAATTTTAAATACAAATTTTCAACATGGTCATCACCTTTCATCTTCTATTGTTTCTTGAAAGATATTTTGCATTATTCCTTTTATTTGGACATTTTGTTGATTGTGACAATCTTTGTTTCGAGAAAACAAAACTTAAGAAAGTTGCAAGCTATCTACACACAAAATGTTAATCATTGTATAATAAGATATCTGCAAGCCCCTTCTATAACCATATTTTGATTGCCAACAACTCATTCAGAAACATGAAAAACATTTAAAATTTTCAAGAGCGGCATAAGCATAAAAAAAATGCTCATGTGCAAAATGATCAGTAGGCACGCTAAACAAAAAACTTCATTCTTAAAATCTTGAAGGCACATCGCCCATGGGACCCATAACTATTGAGTATGAATCATGTAGCCAAGGAGGCCATGACTAATGACTACACTATATTTACAACTTGATTAACCATTATTTACAATCCATACATCACAAGGCCCAATACATTGGCAAACAACAACTAGCATATTACTGTGAAGGCCACACCTATATAGGGCGGATGCGCGTGTTTCAAATTGGGTGGGCAAGCCCACATGCCAAGACCTATACGTTGCATTGGATACAAGAAAATAAACTAGAGATTGTGTAGTATGCGTGATGATACAGAGGAACTTTTTGCAAGTCTCTAAGCTTTCCAACTTCCTAACAATATCACCTATTGTCTTTTGAACCAAGGTTTACAGTATCTAAGTCATGTAATGGGATTGACATTTATAATGTGCCACAATTACAAAAGCTCAAGTGCAACTCAACAATGAGGACCAATGTGTGTGTGTGTGTGTGTGTGTGAGAGAGAGAGAGAGAGAGAGAGAGAGAGAGAGAGAGAGAGAGAGAGAGAGAGAGAGAGAGAGAATGTTTAAACTTGTGCTTTCAATACTATGAGTTGTAATCATTGACCAATTACCATGGAGTTTAGAATATCAATGAGTCATTGCCATGAGTATTGAGTTGGGACATTATGGAACATGTAAAATCCTAAAATCTTAAAGAGTAAATAAAGCATATAACACCAAAATAAAAAACTTAAAACGACAATGATATTGAGTAGACTCTAGTGTCTTATAAAGGCAAAAGGAGCCTTATCTCTTAAGAGCGTTGGCTCATGCCACGCACAAGATGGATCATAAAATTGGGTCATTGGAATGTTTAAGGTTCTCATATCATTATGACATATATTATGTGCATAAATGCATAAGGAGTGGAATCCAACATGTCCCATATATGATGATATTCAATAACGTTACATTCTTGTCCATCGTATGGGTATAGTTGCTAATTGTCACTGGAAAGGTGCAGGCTTGAATCCCGACCAATGTGTAGTGACATCTAAGGAGCTTTGCTTCGCAAATGGCAAAAATATCTTTAGATTGGTCTTTTTCTATTACCTACTTAGTGAGTGTTTGTTTTTTGAGCATTGGGTCTCTCTCTCTCTCTCTCTCTCTCTCTCTCTCTCTCTCTCTCTCTCTCTCTCTCTCTCTCTCTCGTGGAGGGGGGTAGCAAAATTGGGATTGCTCAACCCTTTGAGGGATAGCTTCTCCTTTTGTTAAATATTACTATAACAAGTAAAACTCAATGATTCTATCTAAGACTTATGTTTAAAGAGCGAGACTGCCAATTAGTACCGTTAGAGAAAATTTGAGCACAAAAGAGGCCTTTCAAAAAGATACTTTTTATTTTATTTTTCTCAAAAGTTTCTTTCACATGGACCAATCAAAACACTCAAATTTGAAATCTACGTAACGTAGCTCCTTCAAATTGATTTTATCTTTGTTTTAAAAGAACTAGAGGCACTCCGTAACTAAGCCATTTCATATGTAGTATAGTATGCAGCTCAGCCAAAAAAAAATCATAACTTTTGAACGGCGGCTCGGATTGAGACGATTACGGTGCCATTAGAATTTCAGGTTGACCAAGTGTTGACCGACCAAAACTTTGACTGGCCATAACTTCTTCACCGTAGCTCGGAACTAGGTCGTGCTGGGTGTCGTTGAAAAGCTCTCATCGAGGGCTTTCTAATAGCACGTAATCGTCTCAATCCGAGCTGCCGTTCAAAAGTTATACTTTTTCAACCACAGACTATACTATGCACATAATAGCTAACCATCAAAATTGTGTGGGCAGGACTGCGGGCAAAAAAAGATTCAAGGCAAAATTTTCTCTAATGCGATTTGGTTAAGACTACTACAATAATGGGTCCTAATCCGTAATTGATGTTTGGGCTTGTAGCGGACAGGTGTCCCATAGGCTCTGAACACAAATGTTCAAAGCCGTAGCGCTTTGTTGAAGGGCCCGAAGGGCCAAAACTTCAATTACGCCTGGTAACGGGCCGTGAGCAGGCCTGCTACACTCTGTAGAGGCAGCCTTCAACGCACCTCGCTGCAGGGTGGCTCGGTGCGTGAAGGCTGCCTGCTACACACGGTAGCGGGCCTGCTCACGCCCGCTACCTAAAGAGCAGGCCCACTACCTAGTCCATTTCACCACATTCATGTGGACATGCAAGAATATGCAACTTAAGATTTTATAAAATCTATAACAATACAAAAATAGAACTTTAATACATCACTTTACAAAAATGACTACTACATAGGAAGAGTGATTTGTGGAGTGGGGCCTTCATAAATTTCAATATAGCACGAAATACAATATTTGCCCACTTTATTATATAAATGTATTATTATGATGGATATTGCAAGAGTTTGGGTAAATGGCAATACACCTGTCTCCTCCTAGCCTATCAAAAAGTCCTTTTTTCCCTTGTACTTTCCCGTTTTAGTTAATTTCCGAATTTCGAAGTCACCATTTTCATCCACTTCAATCCAGAAATACGAAATAAAATATATGATCTATTTACCCGATTTAAATCGGCCCCTATGTTATGTCAACAGGAAATTCTATAATTATCGGATTTAAATTGGTCGATAGGCACAATGTAAATTTGTTCCTAAACAGGAATTTTCACACAAAGATCTGATTTTATTTTATTTATGTAAATTAAATTGATACGGGGCCTATTTTTATTTCTCGATTGGAATTTATGAATATTATGTAATTGTTATTTTATATTCTGAGCTCTGGTGCTTCAGTTCAGAGCTATGCAAGTGCCATGTTAGCGAGAGAGAGAGAATGAGAGAGAGAGAGAGAGAGAGAGATCGTAGGCTATGGCGATGCGGCTCTTCTGCGAGAGCAATACAATGAAGGAAGATGGTTGGCAATACAGTCGCTTGATGTATCACTTCTGAGTTTGATGGCTGCCGCTGGTCGGACGACTTTAGGATCACGGTATTGTGTGTTGTATTTTCATTTTATAATACATTATGATACAACTTATGTTGTTCTTCATTCAGCATGGGGGGCGTTGTATCATCGGATTCTGGGATTTGCTTAATGATTTTGGCTTTCTGATTGAAGATCTCGGTGTTATGTAGCAACAAGCAAAATGATACAGTAGTTTCGGAAGTGCTATAATATTCTGCAGCACGTTAAATGATACTGTTTAATCCCGTTAGAGCTTTGAGGCTTAATTGGAGCATTGATATTGGATTCTGTATGTGAATTCGAAGTACTGTTAAATTGCATTGTGGATAATTCGGGCCCATTGTTTGTCGTTGTGTCTCTTAACTTGTCTTTGATAATATCAGCTGGGTGAGGGTGGCTGCCCTACTCCTTCATCCATTAGTGTGGTGTTTATCTCAAAGGTATAACTGCTTACTTTTTCTTGCTCATCCAATCTGGCATCTTGTTTGACTTTATCCCGTACAGTTGTTTGGATGCAAATGGTTAAGCCTCAGTTTGATCCCTTGGGATGCAAACTCTTTGTCAAATATTGTATTATTATATTAACTCATAGCCCAAAAAAATTCCTGAGATAGATTCTCAATTACTTTTTTGTTAGCGGTTAGCTTAATCAAGGCATGAAAAAAGGGCAGTAATCATCATCTGAAACTATCGCAGCTGTAAATTTTCTCTTTGTTGTTCTTCTAAGCATAAATCTGTTTGTGCTTAGTAAACGAGGACTGAACACTTAGTGCAATAACGATTCATTTACAAGTAATGTTTTGCTGAATCATGATTCATTGCATAACGAAGTGCAATTCCAATTCAAATCTGAAAGAGCGGAGTGCAGTTTTTGAAGTAAAGTAATCTATGAAAAAAATGTCTCGTTTTTGATGTTTATGGCACAGGAACAGTCATTACCTCCTTGCAGTGGTGAAAATTTTGATGCTTAACGTGCTAATGAACGTGCATATATCCGTATTCAAAGCTACTAGTGTGGTCATGGAAGAATGAATCATTATGGGCAAATCACAGCTTATCCTACATTCGATCTAGAATACTTATGAATGACAATCTCCTAGAGTAATCTGATCCAGGTAAACTGAATGTAAGCCGAGGCTATGCTAAACGTATCTCAAGCCATGAACTAAGAAAAAGTCTTCCAAACAATCAGCCATTGATATTGGGGCCTTAGTGCCTACTAATATTGTGTTCCCAAACCATATAATCTAATGTCAAGCATTAGAGCCTAATGACCAAGGAGCTGTCAATAATATGCATCTAAGTCTTTGTCATCCAAAAGACAGTGTCCTGCTTTTAGTATCAAGAAAATGCCGAAGCTGCAACGAGGGTGATGCTGTTGCCAAAACATAAACAAAATCCTGCGAAATGAATACTTTGAAGAAGCTGCAAAACATCATTTGACAAAGAAGCTGCCGAAAAATTGAAGAATGAATGAATACCCACCATAGGACTGTTGATCACATTGCTCCTTGAATGGATCAAGAATGCCAAATAAGGGCATCGATATAAACAATATGGCTAACACGTGCCATAATATCTTTTTTGCATGCAAGTACATGCCATGCTAACATGATAGACCACTAATGCTCAATAAAGGCATGAATGTATGTGTCAAAGTTGAAGGGTGCCATAAAACTATTGTTGAATGCAAAGAAAGATCAATCTGGTTGAAAATATCACATAAATGAAATAGAAGATGGTGTGGTTTACAAAGATACTTTAGGTCAAAAAATCTAGACAAGGAAAGCCAATTAATAGCAACAAGGGTCTTAGAGTATGCAAATCAATTCCAAGCTACTTATATGGAATCTAGACATGAATGCTCAATAATAGCAACAATAGATAACTCAAAAGATGAAAAGTGTGGGGCATTTCACAATATATCATGTAAGTGGCATGGAATAGATAAGAAAATAAGTGTGAGGGCCCTAGCACCATTAGTTAGAAATAAAAGTGATTTTAAGGCCATTGTGGGAATTAGATCATTTAGAGGCCTAAAGTCAAGTTAGATAAGTAAGAGGTGTTTCTCACTGATTTTGAAACTCAATTGAATAGGGAGGCAAAAATTGGCTAATAGCCAATAGGGCCAAATGCCTGCTCTCCACTATAAATAGTGGCACAATGTACTTCATTTCTCTTGTTCAATCAAAGAATGGTGGAGAGTCTACCGTCTTGGCAATTGAATGCCCTTGCTTCTCCTTCTCCTCCATCTCACTCATGTTTATTGGATTTTCATGCTTGTTGGAATTTACATTTGTGGGATTTGCTTTTTGTTGCTATCTTTATGAGAGGAAAGATCGAGAGAGGCAAAGTGAGTTTGATCTTATGAGTGAATTAAGGTTAATGTTTGTTAGTGGTTGAGGTTTCATTGTAAGCTTGCTCAACATCTTGTGAATAGACACTAGTTCCTTAGTTCCTTGGGAATGAACTACCGCGTGACAAGAGAGGAGGAACTATCTCTCAAACCTATTTGCATTGTCTTTGATTGGACCTTGAAAATAGGGTTTGGATGTAGATGTGGAAAATCCCCTTCCAAAAAAGGCGTTAGCCTCAAAGAAAGTTGAAGATCAGCTTCCAGTAGCTCGAGTTTACTACCGAGCCGCACTCCTTGGCAATCCCTGGACACGCAGATTCCAAGTGTGGGTCAACCAAAGCAGGTTAACAGGAGTCCACAAGTCCCTTTTTACGCCCAAGGACTTGAAGAATATACTGAAGATGTTATAGGCTACCTTATCCACCAGAGGCGGCCATCGGGTCTATATTTGCAAGGAAATATCTTTCGTGCAACAATTTCCTAGTCAATATTATAAATTTAAGTCAAAGCTACCATTCTACACAAGGTCTTGACTACTATGGTTCCTTTTTAGTCCTATTGTCAGACTACCTATTTGAGCTTACTAATCAACCAACAACAATAGGAAATATGCAAAGTGAAAACTTTATTGATTTCCTTCCTACAATACATGCTCTAGGCACATTGTTCATCAACATTATGCATGTTGTTGGGGCATTGGTCAATCCAAAAGGCACTATTAAAAATTCATAATGACCAAAATGAGTGTGGAAGGCAATCTGTTACATCCTCTTCATGAACCCTCACCTGATGGTATCCAATCTTCAAATCAATCTTGCTAAACATAGTAGAACCATGAAGGGCATTCAATAGATCATCGATATGTGGAATAGGATATTGGTGCTTAACAATAATATTGTTCAAGCCTCAATAATCCACATACATCTACCAAGACCCATCCTTCTTCTTAACAAGAATGATTAGAGAGGCAAAGGGGGCTTGCTTCAAATCGGTCCATGCATGCATTGCCTGGTTCTTTTCATCTAGTGGAACCTAGTTTTCCGTGAACATTTATTTTAAAGCCTCCCAACTGATTGGAACTTATCTTTTTCGACCTTCCACCGCCACCTCTGTGCTGTTTGTTGGGTGATAAGTAGCCCTCAACAATCTTCTACTTCAATTCCACACATCTAGAAAGCTTTCTCCCATTTATGGAGCCAATTCTATATTCCATCAATAGTTTGCATAACAACTGCCCATATGTACTTTGGAGACTTTAAGTCCTAAATAGATGACAGCTTCTTCTTATATCCTCAGTATCTCGGTACTAGTACCGTTCAAAGGATCCATACTGACAAAATTAATGTCCTTCCTTGAAAATCAAACTTTAGAATTGTGAACTGAAGTCTTAGGCAGCCGTTGAAACCTTAAACCAGATCTGAAAATCCCTTTGGTCCTCAGAGATAGCTTGCGATGTGCTAAAATTTACTTAATTTCTAGATTTGAATGCTGAAAAATAGTAAAAACCTTAGAAACGAATTGAGAAGGGCTATTTCTTTTACAAATTTTTACTCGAAAAGCACTTGAAAGCTGCTTGGAAAATCTCCAAAAGAAGTCACAATAGATTCGTAAGGGTTTTTGTTCATCTTGCAGGCCCTAGAAATAGGTTGTAAAAGTAGTCGGAAATATGAAATTTACAGCCACTATAGTCGCACTTTTGTGAAGGGCGATTTTAGCTATTTTTTAACCACTTTTGAAGAATATAATCTTTGATCTAACCCACGCTCCACCTCTATAGTAGGTGGAAATCCAAACATGTTTGTTATGCACCAAAGATCTCCCTCAGATTCCAAGTATAAGTCCACTTTCAAGCTTATGAAGTTGCAGCCCTCGAAAGGGACAAAAACCTTAATCTTTTGCAAACCAATCTCTTGTTGAATGTAGTGAGATTTTGGAGCCAAATTCTAAGACTTCTAATGATCTCTCTCAACCATGCTCTAATACCGAATGTCAAACTCTCTATCTAAACTTACCAACCAACCAACAACAACAAGAAATATGCAAAGTAATACTTTATCGATTTCCTTCCTATAGTACATATCATGCTCATATATCCATTGATTAATGCAGATTGCAATCTTCCACAACTTAAATTGCAATCTCCACAACTTCAGGTTTTCTATGTTTATGGTCTCCATTTATCTTCTGGTACATTGTGCAGGTTACAATAGCTTGTCCATTGATTGATGCAATCTTCCACAACTTCGGGTTTCCTATGTTTATGGTCTCATGTAAACATCTTAGGTTGATAGCCCATGTGGTTTGAACCAAACAAGTATTGCAGTTGTTTATGTCTTTTTTTTTTTACTTTCGTAAAGCTCAATTACAGCTTACTGAATTTGTTGTAACAATTGAGTTTTATCGATTGGTATTATATGGGTATCCTGTGGACTTCTAGGGTTTTGGGACATATAGATTTCTTTGCCATGTCATATCATTTTCTGCCATAAAACTTGACAGGCTTAAAAATGCAATCAGCTACTTATAATATTTGGGACCAGAAAACTTAACCCTTAAAAAAAATGCACGTATTGGTTAAATCCTCTCCTTAACACTTAACCTATCTAGAAATAGTTAAGATGCTGTTACAAATATGTCTTTTATTAAATTTCCAGATGGTTCCTGTCACTGTAGCCAATTCTAGTATCATTTTTAGTCTAGATACAATCTGTGGACTCATTTTTATTTCAGAATATCCATTTTATTTCAGAACCATTGCTTTGCAATTCAACAAAGTTTGTATAACAGATGGATAACAACAACCTCCCTCAGCAAAATGACCTCTTTTCTGTATCCTTCGAAGATCCGAAATTCTCCAAGTTTCTGCTGAATCACTGAGTAGCTTGTTCCTATGCTTCCAGTCCAGCTGCTGCTCTGATACCATTAAAACGACCTCCAGGATAAGCTAGATACAAGCAACCATTTGAGTAGTGAGTAGAACAGACCACCCCATCCAGCAAGATCATTCGCATCCTCTGTTATGTAATATGAACATACATGTCCCTATGGTGGCCATTACATGCATCAGTGATACATTATTATAGTGGTGTCATTTACTTTTATATTACTTTCAGTATTAGCATGTCATTAGATATTGTTATCAGTGATACATTATTATAGTGGTAGAGCGCATCCCAAGGCCTATATATCACACAAGCTTTCTAACTGGGGCCTGCAACTTCTTAAATTTATCAATATCAGGTTCAGTCCTTGGGATGCGCTCTACCAGTTTGTCCAGGCCCTCATACACCTAGCCAATGCAAGGCTCCTCACCATCTACAAGTTGCATCATACATATGATGGGAGAAACGTTGGATAACACATGATGTACTTGGCCCCAAAAATTGTCATCAAGCATAATTCTATAGCATTCTTTGCCTACACAATGCATGTGAATCATGAATGAGGATATTTTTACAAGCTTTGTCTACAATTGTGATTTTTATTGGAGACAAAATACTTCAAAGTGTCATGAGCTAAACTCTAGAGTCTAAGTCGTAAGCAACAAGTTTACAAATATAAGAAGTTTTTGAAGTTCGTACACTTGCACTCGAACAAGACTATGGCCAATGAATCCACTCATCACTGACCACAAGTTGTCGCAGTGTGTCCTTCTCCTTGTCGCTCGAGCATGATGAAGTTATATGCAAAATGTGCCTACTAATATTTTAAGGGGTCTTTTGCAGCTATTTTGTAATATATGGCAGGAATGTAGTGTTGGATTATGAATGTCACCACCACTCTCCTATCTCAATGGTAGGCAAATCGTAAGGTCCCAATGTCCTTCAAGAGATTGTTTGAACATTGGGCTATGCAAGGGCTAAAACAAATGTGGGTGGCTTCCTCAGTGGTAGCTCTTGCTGCCCTATTGAAATTCTCTCCATTTCCAACAAATCGTACAACGTTGGATCTTCCAAGGTACTCAATGGCCTCACTCACAAATCAGCTAGTCTCTTAGCGGTCATACCTCCCTCTGAGTTATCGATTGAATGACTTGCTTCATAAATAAGCAAGAATACCTTGGATCAATCTAGCCCGTTGTCACTCCAACCATGTCCAATGACTGTTACGCCATGTTTTTGCGACCCTAAAATCTAGCTATCGCCGCATCTACCTGCCATCTTCTACCTGGATGTTATGTAATAGCCATAGCTGCCTACCTACCATGTGGAGTTGCTGGAACATGCACACATGGAAGGATAGGCTGAGGAAATCATGCCTGGAGAGAGAAGAAGCAATGTTTGATCTCGAGCCCGATGAAGATGGTATTATTGATGTGGATGTAGTGGTGCGAGTTGCAAGAGCAAGAGGTAGTGGTGTAGGTGGTACGTACAAGGAGGCTGCAAAAACAGCAAGGGAAACCCTCTTCGAGTTTGGAATAAGAGGGCAAGCATTGATCTCTTTTCCCTTCTCTCCAAGAAGATGGGCGCGAACTGTATTGGTACTTCCACTCTTTTTATTAATACAAAATTTTCTCTTCCATTCTCGTGCCCCTCCCTTGTTGGCAAATTTTCGAGCAACCTCTACTTCCCACCACTTTGATGCTGAAGCTGAACTTGACATCTTCAAATTTTAGTGTGAGGCAGTTAGGCGATAATTAATGTGTAGTGCTTGTGAGGCAACTGGGTAATAAATATTGTATCATGTTAAATTTTGAAGTACAACAGAGATGACAGCATGGGTCTTGGTTGGCTGTAGCCAGAGGGTCACTTGGGTGCACTTGGGCCTTGACCGCACTAACATGTACAAAAGGCTAATACCCAAGAGTCAATAGGACACCCATGAGAAACAATCAATTGCCATCATGTATCCTTTAAAACAAATGTGTAACTATATTTATCATATCCAATTTAATACATGTGAATACTGTGAATCGACATAACATTTGTTTAGCCAAAAAGATCCTTGTCACAAACAATTTTGATTGCAAGAATTATTTCAAACTTCTCATTTTTTTATTATCAAGTAGCATCATTGAAAAAGCAATTTAGTCACAGTTTTGCTATCTCACATGCTAGCCTATGTCTTTGCATGAACCACCTCAACATTGACCTTGTATTTCATGCATATGAAAAGTATCCCAAGTTTTAGATCGTGTATACCTATGCTATATTCCTTGCCATTGTTCCCTATGAGGTGTATTCTAGTGTGCAGGATGTCTTGATCGTTATGGTTGATTTCCAAAAACGTTGGGTATGTGAGAGTAGTTAGTATCCGATGCCCATCTTTCTCTTGTGTGATGCAATTTTGAGTTTCAAAAATCGTATGCACATATTACTCTTGCTCGCACCAACATTACAATGGAATAGTGTGCACAATTATTTTTGTCTGAGATAATTAGTTTGCATGAAATACATACATATGTTCTCATTGATTTTAAGTGACAAAGTTCACTTTTAGTTTTTGACAAAGTTCATACACATATTGGACTTTCAACTATTGATGGGCATTGCATATCATTCAGTAGCAAATTTTGGAGGATTGGTTGCTTTATTCTCTTCCATCTTTTGGAAGAGTTTGGGATCAATTCTTATGTCTTGATATATGAAGCTATAGCACAAGTTTCTTATTCCTATTGGTATATGGTATTCTCTAGTGTTATTAGGCATTCTACTTCCACCTAAGGATAGTCTAGTCACACTAGCCTCTTTTATCTTTGGTGCTAGGGAGATTATTATCTAGACACATAGGCACTTGTAGTGGATACATCAACATGATAAAATTGTTGTGGATAGACGATGTAAATATGCACATTTTGATGAGTGTGAGGATGCTTGTTTACGACCACTTGGCAAAGCATTGGTTTTGTACAATGTTAGTCTCGGACAATGAAACCAATCACCCAATATTATGTTACATACAAGAATTTGTAGAAGCTACTCTTGTTACTAATTATTTATGGCTTCTTGTAACCACTTCAGCAATTGATACTTTTTTTGTTAGTCTTTTGCATGCTTCTATTGGGCCTAGTGAGTCATGTGTTGCTCAGCTTCTCATGTGTCCTAATCTTGTTCCACTCTTAAAGTGTGGGTTTTGCATAGCCAATGCTGATGCCATATTCATTATTTGATATAGTGGGATGGTAGTCCTATTGATGACTGGATAAGATTTGTTGATGCTTTTGCACATATTTACTACCGGACTAGGGCACTTGCTACTTCTATTCAATCACAAACGACACAAGAATCGTGTGGGTCCTAGTCATGGCCCTAATGTACCCTAGAAGGACTAGGTAGTAGGTGGGTCAAGTGATTGCCAACGGCGAGGCACAAGCACGCCCGATGAAGTGAGTAGGTGAATGCCAGTAGCGGGCACAACTCATGCCCAATCTAGGCACCTGACGATATCACACTTTCTTGGTGTAGGTCACCTTGTGTAGACATGCACACACTACTTGTGATGCGAGGCATGTAGGTTTGTCGTGCATTTGACCAAGCTAACCTATGGGTGTTGACAGTCAATGACTAGGGTTAGTTGAGGTGGACCAGTGGCCTAGATAAGTACAACGGAGCATGGGGGCTGGTTATTGTTACGTTGTGATGCCTATTTGCGAGTCCGCCGGATGTTAAGAGGATCGATCACCCTTGCATGAAAGCCAAGTATTACAAGATTGAAATAGCAAGTGAGAGACTTAAAAGGATTCATTCTTTCTACACATAGACTAGTTGGTTCCTTGAGGAGCTTTTAGCATTTGGTGTCAGACCCTAGATTTGGATAGAAAATTTGCCCATTTTGGAGAGAGAAAGTTGTGGGAGTAGTAGAACTCACCACATGTCAACTCTTATGCATGAAATAGACTTTTTGGGCAAAAGGAGAGGTACCATGGTTGCAGTGGAATGCTATTAATTTTTTTTTAAAAAAATTCCCCAAAAATAGTTAAAACTTAAAAAATACCTAAAAAACAGCTGGAAACAAAATTTCAAACCACCTAAAAAATTACAGACTACCTAAAAGCATAGAACCCACGGTTCCCAGAACCGTGGTACAGTTCATCTATTAATTAATTAATTCCCCCCCCAAAACCCCTCAATGCTCATTTTGTCCCTCATTTCACATTTGGGAATCATTGAGCCAGCTAATCATATATGATGCATCAGATCCATTGTTGCCCGTTCCAGAACTGAACGTGAAATTGTTTTAGTATGTACTGCTTTTTGTTTTTTTTTATAAAAGTGCAGATCAAGTAGGAGTCAACGAACAACAAACTGACTCGCATTTGGTTTTGGCTTGTAAACTGATGGGCATCTTCAGTTGGAGTTGGCAATAAACTGACGCGCATCTGAATTTTTGCAAAAATGGCAATGGCTGCATGATTTGCTGTGAAAAACATGGCAATACTTTCCATAGTGTTTTTTGCAAAAATGGTGATGGATGCATGAATTCACTATGAAAAACATCACAGTACTGACCTGTTTCGAGAGTACGCACTTAGTGCAAAGATCACTGTTAGATTCACTACTCATTACAAATCTGCTTTTTCTGGCATTTTTTTGGCATTTTTTTAACAACTTTTTGGGCTATTTTTGGGGGTGGGACAAAAGAAAAGTTTAATTAATTAATTAATTACGGTTCACCACGGTTCCAGGTTAGAATTTCTAAGAACCGTACGGTTCACTGAGCCATGGTGAACTGCCCACGGTTCACTAATTGTATGCCTAAAAGATTCCAACTTTTTTTGGAATTTTTTTTTTAATGCACTTTTCGGGAAACCCTAATGGGATTTCTCAGATCTCGTTCTGGATCACATTTTGGATCACGTTCTAGAACGGAACATGCAAATGTGGGAGGTATAGATAAGAGCATGTTTAATGAGAAAAAAGAAAGGTGGTGATGAGAAGAGAAGATAGGATTTTAACTTTTTTTTTTTAGCAAAGAAAGATTTGCATTTCTTTGGAGTTGTTTATAGCTAGCTTGTATAAACACTATTCTCTTTGTATCTTTTTCACTCATTTCTTTGAATTTTTTTCTTTTGTAATTGTAGATCAATCAAGATCGATTCTATTAATGAACGGATCCAAATTTGACTTTTCCCATTGCATGCTCCAAATTGCGGTTCCCATTATGAACTATCATCCGCTATGCATGCAAAGCCCTTACGTAATATGTCGACTTCGACACCATCACCTATCGCGAGGAACACCACTATACATACCCATCAGTTGCCTTACCCTTATCCTCCATACACTCTTTGGATGATAAGGAACTTAAACTTTCGAACTTCGAAGTATGTGGGCAATGACCATTGGTACCATTGGTTCAACAAATAGGAAGATCACTTTGAACTACGTCAAACTTCTATTGATGAAGTTTGGCGAATATAAAAAGCTACTTGTCATCTCGTGGATGTTTTGTATTGGTGGGGGAATAAGGTTCAGTGCACCCTTGATTGCCTATTGATGTGAGCTGATTTCAAGATTGCGTTCATAAACCACTTCATCCTGCCCCTTGAGCATGCAAAGGCCATGGACATCTGGCTTGTGCATAGACAGAAGATTGCATCTTTTCAGGCCTATTGTTATGGCATGTGTAGTTATCGAGAATTTGGAATAATTTAGACTTGTATCAGGCCTCTAGTGTTGAGTTAATTTAATTGATCACGTCTCAATATTCAAGTCAAGGCCATTCAGTAATCACTTGTGAGGGCCTAGGGTACTCCAACAGTGACATGTGGAGTAGCACATGGTGTGTGATGGCTATATGTATGGTGAGAGATTATCACTTGGAACTGGAGTTAGGTGTAGTTAGTATGGAGGTTGCATGGGTGCACATGCTTTTGCGATCTATATATCCTAGTGGAAATTCGTCCTCCTCATTATGGGCCTTCAAGTTTTGGTTACCAGTCTCCTGTCTCTCATCAAGCATTCACACATTGTGGCTAAGTTGTGAAGCTTAGATTGACTAATCTTGACCTTCTTTCTAGTTGGGTGGTTTGGATCCATGGTGTCTTTTCTAAGTCGTTTCTTTGGGAGATCTTTATAGTGGTATCAAAGGAGTGACATGTGGAGTGGTGCATGGTATGTGACAGTGGTATGCATGGAAAGAGAATTACATGTAACTTTTTCTATCTTTAGAGCTGACCTTGGGCCTGTAGGTAGTCATGCACAAATCCATGGAGGCTATAAATACCTATAGGTACTCGCCCATCTACACTACTTGTTTGATAGTTCTAGCTACCGGTTTCCTCTCTTATCTTGCATTCACATTTTGTGTCTTGGGAGTGAAGCCTTTGGTGGTTTGATCATTGGCTTCTACTTGGTTGGGTGGTATAGCTCCACAGTGTCCTTTTGGTGTGTTTGTAAGCTTGACCCTAGGGAGATCTTTACACCACCCATGATTGTGCATAATGTGCGTCACAAAAATCTGACAAAATTTAAAGACATGATTTTCTAGATTTCGTCAATGATTCCATTTGTGAGAGCCATGTATTTTCAAGATTCCATCCATGAGGACTTCGTATTTTGAGGGCTGTAAGTTACAAGCAACACAAATCTGTAGAAGAAAATGAGGTTCCATTATTATGCCTAAGGTTTCTTTTATTTAGCATTTTGTTGTTGTGTTTATGAAATACTATGAATGTATTTACAATTCAATTTGTTATACCATAGTTTATTTGTGGTTTGTCCAAAGATGACTTAATTAATGCTAGATTATATAAATCTAAGTGCTGATAGTTTTTCTAATTTTTTTCCTTCTTCTATTGCTGGACAAGGTTCCCAAGTTGAGGAATTCTAGCTTGGATCATGAAGAAGTGTAGTCCTAGGTAGGTAGTGAACCTTGTTGCAACATACAATTAGCATTTCATTATTATGTTGAAATTTTAATAAACATCACCAGTGTAATTACCTGCACTAGGCTACTGACTTTGGGGTCTCCATACTAGAGTGCACTAGGTCGCATGAACAAATGAATAAGTCCTTTGTTACTGATGTTTTATGGTAGGCTACATACTAGCTGGAAGTGTACAGGGTCGTACATATGCTTGAAGGTGTGGTGGCATTATTCAAACGGTCTACGATTGTGTTTCTAAGTTGATTATATTATTCTCATTGTTTTGTAGTTAGCCAGTGTTAAGGGTCACCAAGCTAGTTGGACCAAGCTGATACAAGTGTATGTTGGTTTTTTGGGACTGAAAAGTGAATGTAAGGAAAGACGTGTGGTAACTGATGCAATATCTCATATGTTGTATCAGATGGAGGTATTTGAAATTTTTCCAGACACCTAGTTTGGAAACTCTAATATTGTCAGTTATAGTTGAACTTTACATTGTTGACGAAGACTATTCCACAACCTATTTACATTGATTTGGACTCTTATACAAGTTCTTCCATTTGGTTTCAATTTTCAACAATCATCTTCTTGTAAGAGATTGTATTGGTTTTAACTTTTGCAACTCATGTCTAGCTTACCATGAAGAGGTTTTGTATTTTTCCTGTTCTGTTGCTCATGCCTCTCTATTAAGTACATGCTCAAGTTCTTCTATTTGATCTGCTAGTTGCATACACTGCAGCATGCAACTGTTTTGCTACTTTTGATAAATTGGAATGAGTAATTTCATTTTCACTATCCTTTGGCTCATAAAAATCTGTCTGTCATTGATAGGTAGTCATGGGGTTTGGATTGGTGCCGATTGATTATTGCTTTCCCTCTAAGAAGTCTCAAATGTCTTGTGAGTTCAAGTCAGCATCAATAAATTTTCATGGGCTTATTGAAGCAGTAATTCTGCTTGATCACAATCAATCCCCAGGATAAGATCACAACTGGAGCTTTTGATGACAGGTAAGCGCATCCATTCTTCTTTTGGTATTTGTAGGAATGATATCGCCCAAGTCTCCTATTTGATGCCAATGAATAATGTGTCATGTATGCTCTACTTTTTCCTCATCCTCTGAATTGCAGAGACTTGTAGGCATAATTTGGAATTAGTCAGAACTCAAAGTGTCTTCAATAGTGATTTATAATGTACTTGTTGATTCAGTTGACAACCATAACCCCAATTGATTATGAATTGAATCTGAATTCTCAGTTAACAGGAACACTATCCCTGGGAAGGTCAATTTTGATTGTGATTTTGGAATCTATAAGAGGAAATTTCTTATAGTTTGTAATGCTGCTATGTAGAACCCTAGTCCAAATCATCGCTAGAATTTTTATTTATGTAGGATTTAACTTATTACAGTTTTTAGCCTGGTGCTATCATGTTTGGAGATGGCAAACCCATCTCAAAAATTTCAGAAGCGGACATTCTGACCAAAATTATACTTGGAAAAGTAACCATCTTGCACCTTCGTTGTAATAGTCACAAGTGCTTTATTTGTCCTCAATACGATTGTCGGTTCTCTAGTCAATTTTGATTTTTTTGAAAAGTTGTGCTGAATAACCTCTTCCTTACTATTATATTGATGCCATCATAAATTTTTGAGGTTACAAGAGAGACTGATTATTTTTGGAGCAAAGAGCAATTGTCATAACAGTTCACGGTTATACATGGTTTTACAGCCAATATTTTTGTAGCTGGTAGAAGTCTGGCATATCATGTGTGTTTCTGGTTTATAAGCCAAGTGAAATAGGCTTGTAAGTATGTTGTTGGTATTGGCAGAAACGAACAGCGCAATATATTCGGCTTTCTCTTGCGTAAGGAGGGAATGGCAATATTGATGCTAATTAATCAAAACAAAGACGATGACAGGTGTGGTGTGTACAGATGAGTAGAAGTGGCCTTCTTTTGGAAACATCAATATTGTTTAGCAGGTTACTTTCAAGCAGTGGCTACAGTGGGTGTGTTTTCTTTTGCAATAAGCAGCTTAGAATAATCAAATATGTCAATCTCCTAAAGTTCATGAATGCAGATAATAAGGTGGGAAGTAGATAGGTTATCCTGAACTTGGTGCTGAGCTATTTTTGGAGCTGGCACACTTGCATGGCTGAGATAATAGATAAGCAAAGCTCTTGAGTATGGACAATGTTTCTCAGGACAAGTCAGTGGAAGGGTCAATCAACCTTGGTGAGCGTGCAACAAGTGATGTGGTTGTGAGGTTAAGAACAGGTGATGGTCGAGATGAATGGTTCTATTGTCATTCCCAAGTCCTTTGCCCGAAAAGCAAATATTTTGCTGCTAGATTATCTGATGACTGGCCTACATGTCACCTGCTCGATTCTCGAAATTGCATAGAGTTGGTTCTTCCGGAGAGTGAGGTTGACTATTATGTCACTTTGTTGCGGCTTCTGTATGTTGGAGATGTCCTTATCATGGATGCATTGCATAGCGTAAAGAAGGCTCTTGGTATCCTCAAGGTAGCCATGAAGCTTGAATGTGATGATATAGTGGCAAACTGTGTGCAATACCTAGAAGCTGTACCTTGGGAAGAAACTGAAGAAGAAGAAATCTTGAAGACTCTACCAAGTCTCGGCCCTAATGTATTGCCTGTGCTGGCAAGATTGCAACCTGTAGATGCAGATTCTGTTCGAAACGTTTTTATTTCAGCTTTACGAGTTGCTACAACATCAGCAGAGAAGTGCTTTGCTTTTGATGGTTCCTCAACAAGGGATTTAAAAGTCTCAGCTCAAGAACAAGTTGAATACATGCTGGCAGAGGATGACGATGCACCTCTTCTTGTAGCAGATGACTACATGAAATCAGAATTCAAGACCTATTTTTTTGAGCTCTTTGAAAGTTTCAAATCTGAACTTTCATCTTTGCTATCAATTGAGGCAATAGAACATGAAATTTTTGAGGATGCTGTGCTTGAGAAAGTTTCAGATCTTCTCTGGGTATCCAGAATATTACCCAAGGTAGGTCTGTTAAATGAGCTGGTATCAATATGGTCTCAATCCTCAACCGATTTAATCTCAGTTTTGCAAAGCTCAAAGCTATCTGCAGTGTTTTGGGATACCAAGTTGAAGGTAGTAGAACTTGCATCCAAAGTCTTGGATGCAGTTGGGTTTGGAACCTCCATAATACCGGCAGATCAGCGAACCCACCTTGTAAAATCTTGGCTCCCCTACATAAGGGACATAAAACCCCTTCTTGACTCTCAATTTTCAGATGGTAAAACAACTCTTACAATGGATGCTGAATTATGTCAAAACATAGAATCTGCTTTTGTATCTTTGATACTGGCCCTTCCATCTTGTGAACAGGCAGACATTTTGGCAGATTGGTTACAGACTGAGCAGACAAGATATCCTGATCTAACTGAAGCATTTGAAGTTTGGTGCTTTCGCAGTAAAGCAGCAAGGCGCAGACTCAGCTCGGAATTGAATGGTTTAGGAAATGTAACTCTTCCAACTAGTGGATGTAAGAATTTATTTGTCTAATTTTACCTTATCAATTAGGTTTGCTTATTTATTTCTCATGAAGCATTTTTGGTTCATGAGAGCAGACAACATTTGTACTGAAGCTTATATTCCAATAGGTATCTAGTGAAGCATTTTTGCATCCTTTGTAAGGTCAAAATCATCTAGACTCCATCCAATGTAAATTAGATGATTGAAGTGTATGGTCTACCTAAATTGAAGACGTTTTTGGTATTTAGCTTTAAGTTATCACAAAAAATATATGCTACAAGCTGAAGCGCATTTGGTCAGTGTTTGTTTGACGGCAGTGTAAAAGAATACTGTTCAAGAGGTTTTCAATTTTATTCTAGGATTGTTTAAAGCAAACTTGAATTTTTACCAATTTGAACATTATTTTGGCTACATAGGCATGTAAAAAACTCAGGATTTTGGCTAAGATTCAAGAATCAGAAAATTATCGATCTTACTGGGTTCTCCTAGTTCCAATTTTCATTCCACACGTAGGTTAGCTGGTTGGAGGATTTGGAGCATAATGCTATATCTGTGCTTGTACCTGATATGTGCTTCTCTGTGAGGCTCTCATTTCTGTCAATGTTTTCCAGCCTGATACTTGCTCACTCAACACATTTCTTTTGAAGTTGTCATTTTGGTCAAAAGATGCACTTTCACGCTTGTTCTTACAATAAAATGTCAATAAGTTAAGAAGGATGTCATGACCCAGCAAAACTTTTGAAGGACGGAGTGTATTTACCTCTTTAATGTTTCAGCTATTACTTTGTTTGGTATAATGCTTCTAATTTTCTAAGGGCTACAAACTGTCAGAATTCCAGTCATCTTCTTACGTTGTCTGTTTTCATATTTTCGTGAAACCTCCATCAACTATAATATATATTCATTGCTAGCATTCCTTTGTCTTAGTTTCCTTATGATGACATCTCTTAGTCTTGTGGTATGCTGTTTGTTCTTTAGCTTGAGGGCTGATGTAAAATGTACCACATGGCATTCACATGCACTGCCAAAATTCTTCAGTAACATGTTCATCCAGGAAATGCTGTTAATTTTGCCATGTGCTGGAATGCGATTGCTACCACTGATCTTCTAAACTGCCAGGACAAATGCCAGTTTACCGATGCACTCAGCACTAAGCACACGGTAGATGTTTCTTAGTGTGCAGAGAGAGAGATGAGGATGGGGGGAGGGAGAGGGAGATGCAGATTTTGCAGTCACAAATGCTAGAGCTGTGAGTGTACAACAGGGCTAGTGTGGCTGGGCGCCCTGGGCGGCGATGACAGGCGGGGTGTGACAATTGGGGATTTTCAAGCTGATCGCATTTTGAGATTAGTTTACAATGTATTTACCTCTCTTTTTGGAGTGCCATTTCTTGTTGGAGGTACCCGATCATAGCTGCTGCTGTTTGTTGCTATGACAAACGGCGTGGGAAGAGAGAGAGAGAGAGAGAGAGAGAGAGAGAGAGAGAGATGGGCAGGCAGACAGCAGTGGAAAGCTCCAATTCATGGGAATCACATTCCTGTCATAGATTATGGCAAAGCATAATGATAATATAAATGGGTTGATGGATTGGTACCAATCAGTCCTTTGATTGCGCGGATCGCTCCTTTTGTCTTAGATCTACGTTAACATCCGTTTTATTTGATCGACAGTTTTTTGGAGTCGTGAATGTCTATAGATATATATATATATATAGATATATATATATAGAGAGAGAGAGAATGTGGGCAATGATACACAAAAAGGGTTTTTGTGTATTCTCATGCATGGACACGTTTGCCCAGAATCGTATTTGAAGGGCATTGAAAATGGGTTGAATATGACATGTGCATTTAAATTTTTTTAAAGAGATAACACGTGTTTTTAGAAATTTTTAGAAAGAGAAAAGGTATAAATTGGAGAGAGAGAGAGAGAGAGAGAGAGGAGGAGGGTGCCATTCACGATTGTGTGAGAGAGAGCCCCCTTCTGGACATTCACCAAATGGATGTCCAGATGACATTCCTACACGGATATATACAAGAAGACATTTATTTATTAACCAGAAGGTTACGTCCTTCAAGGCAAGGAGAATTTGGTATGCAAATTGTATAAGGCATTATATGGTCTTAAGCAAGCTCCCAAGGCCTGGTATGAAAGAATCAATCACTTCTTGTTAAAGCACAATTTCACTTCTTGTTCCGCAGACTCTAATGTATGTCTCACGCGTAAAGGGTCAAGCTATGCTATAATAGCACTATACGTTGATGATTTTTTACTTATCAACAATTCAAATCAGTTATTACAGGAAACCAGATCTCTGTTTTTATCAGAGTTTGAGATGATTGATTTAGGCCCAGTCCATTACCTTATCGGTATGGAGATTAGCAGAGATCGCGAGCAGAATGATCATCATAAACCAACAATCTTACCTAATCAATGTACTTCGTAGATATGGCATGGAGGATTGCAAACCCATAGATACTCCTATAGATCCAAGATGCAAGCTATCCAAAGACATGTGCCCCAAAATGAAGGCAAATCAGCAAGAAATGTGCAAGTACCCTTATTAGTCAATCATAGGTTCTATCATGTACTCTACGATCTGCACATGACCTGATCTTGCATATGTTGTAAGCACACTGTCGCAATTCAAGTCCAATTCAAGCCTACAACATTGGAAAGCCTTGCAAAGAGTTCTGAAGTACATTCAAGCCTCAAAGCACTATGCCTTGAGTTACAACGGATGATACAGAAGCTGCACTCTCATTGATTACCTATTCAGACTGGGCACAAGACGTAGATACCAGGAAATCCACCTATGGCTACATTTGTTTTCTTGCAGGAGGACCCATTTCATGGAATAGCAAAAAGTAGATGCATTTCGTTGTCCTCTACAGAATCAGAATATGTTGCAGCTACATCAGCAGTGAAGGAGACAATTTGGCTAAGGAGGCTGTTACAGGATCTGCAATAATCAGAGTTGCATAGCTCTATCTCTGAACCCACGAACTCATAATAGAACTAAGCATATAAAAGTTCAATTTCATTTTCTTAGAGAGAAAGTTCAGAATAAAGATGTTGTACTAAGTTACTGTCATACAGACAATATGTTGGCTGATATTTTGACAAAACCATTGTCAAGAGAGAAATGTTCTACTTTGGTAGGTATGTTAAATCTCAATTGCAGTTTTAATTCGTAGCAGTTAGCTTAAGGGGGAGTGTTGGAATTTAATCTAACTCCTACTCACCCCAACAACCCTTCTTCCTTCTCTGATTTTTACTCTCTCAAACAAAACCTGCAGAAAATGAACGGATTTTTAACAGTATGCATATTTGAACTAATGTCGCTACAGTTTGCATTTTTACTCAGGTTTTTCCACAGGCGAAAAATCCAACACTCGACACTGTAGCTAATTTTTACCTTTCTGAGCAACTAAGTGTTTAGCAATACTTATGTAAGTTGTTTTTTGGGCCATTTAGACACTTCCAAAAAAGTGACTTTTTGCGAAAAATGCGACACTGCATTTTTACATGCAGATTCTGACAGGCGACAATTCGGGCAAATTGTGACACTGCATTTTTACATGCAATTTATGACAGGCGAAAAATGCGACACTTGTCTTTAAAATTACGAAGGTGCCCTACAAATGCCAAAGGTGTTCCACAAATGTCGAAGGTTGTCCTTAACTAAAGGCAAAGGCCAAAAAGCCAAGGACTGTCGTGTCGTCCATCTGCGGATTTACAAGGGATTCCAAATACCAGATCATTACGTCTTTACGCTCCAAAAATAAACCAATCTCTTAATCAGCTTAGCAGTTGTTAACTAACTGTAAATGTAAAGCTAAAATAATGCAAGATCTTCTAGCTGCTATAAATGTAAATGAGCGATTGAAGACAAGTAAGGTAGATACATAAGTGTCACAAGCCATAAGTTAGCAAACAAAGATCAAACGACCAGAACGAGTCTGTAGTTGACTCCTCAGAGTTAGTGATTATAGAGAGAGGTAGAGATATTCAGAACATTAGCAATTGTTTTAAATCTGTAATAGGATCACACGCTTATCAGCGCAATTCTATTGTGATCTGATCGTTGTGTTTACAACATTATTATATAGATTCGCTATTGTTCTACACTGTCGCATTCTTGTTGAATGATAATATTTCTCACTCCTCTTACACAAATATTATTATAAGAGAAATGCATGTAAAAATTACAGCAAATAAGAATCCTAAAACACTTGAAATGATGAGGGAAACAATAGATTATGATTTCATAAGATTAGCACAAGTTGAACCATCAAAATCCATAAAAAATCTATGCTTGAACCTCACTAAATGGCCCAAATCCTTGAAGAAGGCTTCACACGTGTGAAAGTACGGCCTTCCACAATCTGAGTACTGTACACCAGACCTACATTCAATCCCATAATCATTAGTAATCACAAGTACTCAAACAATTATGAACATAGAGAGCAATTGTACCATTATGAGAGAAAAATCATGAAATTGCTTGATTGATTTTGGTGAGATATCATCACCTATATATACATGATCCATGACGGTTTTGGGCAGGTATGAGTAGCCCTAAACTTATCCCTAATGCTAATTTTGGTGGATCTTTCATCCCTACCAAGTTAGGGTTGGAATCTTGGAAATCTCTCAACAATGCAAAAACTACCAAAAATAGCTCCTATTTTTTTTCTCTTGTATCTAAGCATAATTTGGACTCATTCCAAAGGTTCTAACACTTAGGTCTACTTGAGAACATCCTTATGAATGGAATCCTATGCTATTTGGCACGTGTGAAAAGACACATCATGACCATCTAACTATTTCCAAGTCATATGACCAAAACTAGTCAAGCTAGAACTGTGAATTTTTAACACTCCTCCTCACTATCTAGCTTGGTTCAATCATTGCTTTACTAATCACTCCAAGTGATGATCCGAACTTCATAAAAGGTGTCTTTTGAAGTGGTTTAGTAAGTAGATCAGCTACACATTCATTGCTTGGAACATGCTCCAAAGCAATCTCCTTGGCTTGCACCATTTCTATCACAAAGTGATGGCATATCTCAATGTGCTTAGATCTTGCATGGAATATTGGGTTAGATGCAAGGTTTTGGGCTGATATATTGTCATTGTAGATGATTGGTGCCTCCTCTGAATCCATGATCTTTAGCTCCACCAATAATCTCTTGATCCATCGTACCTCCTTTGTAGTGGTTGTCAAAGCTTTGTACTCGGCCTCGGTTGAAGATAGAGATATAGTTTCTTGCTTTTTTGAAAGCCATGAAACCACACCTTCTCCTGTGAAAGTTGAATAGGAACTTGTTGATTTTCTATCCCTCTTTTCCCCTGCAAAAGCTGAATCACTAAATGCATGAAGGTTAATCACATCTCCTCTATATAGAATCCCAATATCCAATGTACCCGAGATGTATCTTAGAATCCTCTTAGCCTTTTTCCAATGGATATTCAATGGCTTTTGCATGGATTGGCTCAACCTACATACACTAAAGCTAAGATCTGGTCTAGTTATAGTGATCCACATTAAGGAACCTATAAGTTGCCTAAACAAAGTGATGTCCATGAAGGATCTTTCATCATCTTCATTTGGCACTTTTACGTCTTGTTCCATTGGTGTGTCAACACTTTTGCATACTTCCATCTTAAACTTCTCAAAAGACTTTGAGCATAGTTTACTTGACTTATAAAGATAAAATCAGACCCTCTAAGTACTTCTATGCCTAAGATGAAGTGAAGACACCCTAGATCTACCATCTTGAACTATAAGGATAGATCTATCTTGATTTTTTCAATACCATCAACACTATTTCCACTAATGATGATGTCATCTACATAAATGAGTAAAAGTACAATACCAACATCATCAAACTTAATGTAAAGAGTGGGATCATATTCACTTTGAACAAAAGAAAGTGAAATAAGATAGCAATGTAGTCTTGAATTCCAAGATCTCGAGGCTTACTTCAAGCCATAGATGCTTCTTTGGAGATGACATACTTTGTTCTCCATTCCATGCTTGATGAACCCTTGTGGCTGTTCCATATAGATATCCTCTTCCAAAAAACCATTCAAGAAAGCATTAGAGACATCCATTTGACATAGAATCCATCCAAAATGTGATGCAAGTGCAATGATTAGTCTTATTGTGACCATCTTGGCCACGGGTGCAAAAGTTTCCTCATAGTCTATCCCTCTCTCTTGAGCATAACCTTTTGCAACTAATCTTGCTTTATGTTTGTTAACACTCCCATTTGCATTCAACTTAAGCTTGAAGACCCACTTGCATCCTATTACATTCCTTTGAGGTCTCTCAACAAGCAACCAAGTTTCATTCTCAATCAAGGCATCATACTCATCCAACATAGCTTTATACCATTCTTTGGAGTTCAATGCATCTTCAACATTAGATGGTTCTTCAAAATTAGATAAAGCATAAGAAGTGGATGGTGATAGGTGGGTTTGGTGCTTGCTCCTCCATGAGCTCCTCCTCAAAGCCAAGATCTTGCTCCTCGGCCATCTTCTTCTTGATTGTTGGAGCACTTGAGCCTTCTTCAGGCATCTGCATATGATGTTCATCAAAGATGACATCCCTTGAAATAACAAATTTGTTCAAGGATGGGAGATAGACTTTGTAGCCCTTGCTTGAGCTTGCATATCCAAGCATGATCCCTCTTGTGGAAGATGGATCCTCCTTGGTTCTTGTTTCCAATGGCACATGCACATAACATATACACCCAAAAACTTTCAAGTGATTAAGATTGGGTTTTTTTTCCATAAAACATCTCATAAGGAGTTTTGCCTTCAATTGCTTTTCAAGACACCCTCTTCATCAAGTAGTTTGCACATACAAGAGACTCACCCCAAAAGGATTTGGGCAAACAAGCATCTAATCTTAAAGCCTTAGAACATTCACATAATGTTCTATTCCTTCTTTCGGCAACTCCATTTTGTTGAGGAGTGTAAGGACAAGAAGTCTCTTTCTTGATCTCTTCCTCCTCACAAAAGGCCTTGAACTCATTGGAGATGAATTCTCCACCATTGTCACTTCTAAGAATCTTGATGCTATGATTATGATGCTTTTCCACAAACAACTTGAACTTTACAAAAGTATCAAATACTTGAGACTTGAGGGAAAGTAAGAACACCCAACAATATCTTGAGTAGTCATTAATGAAGGTTAAAAACATGGATGAACCTCCATTAGATTTGGTGCTAGTAATGTGCACATCCGAGTGTATGAGTTCAAGAGGATGAGATGACTTTGTGATGGAGTTAGGAAACACCTTCTTATGTGCTTTGGATAAGGCACAAGCTTCACAAACCTTGTCTTCCTTCCCAATAGACCTTGGTAGGCCTAAAGCATACTCCTCCTTGATCATAGCCTCCATGGAACCCGAGTTGACATGTCCAAGTCTTTTGTGCCATAAAGTAAAGGTAGATATCTTGCTCTTCTCGGCCAACATGACAACATTAGTATCCACAAATGCATCCAACTTATAAAGTTTGCCAAGTCTAGTGCCCTTAGCCACTATCTTACCCTTCTTCTTGATGAAACATTCATTTGAAGCAAAGTCAACATTGAAACCATTGTCTACCATTTGGCCAACACTTAGTAGCTTCTTTGTTATTGTAGGAATGTACAAAACACCTTCTATGTTGATCTTTTTGGAAGATCCTAAGCAAAGGGAATGCTACCAACTCCTTTAATCTTACAAGCTTCATCATTTGCTGTATTTTATAGGTCCATCATAAGATAAGAGAGAAGAGAAAAACTCCCTTTTACTAGTCATGTGTGAACTAGCACCCGAGTCAATCCACCAAGGATCTTCTCCTTTGAAGCTTGTTGAAGAAAATATGGACATCATGAGAGAGTCCTCATGTGAACTCTCCTCCTCCTCCTCTTTGCTCATGTTGGCTTGGCTTTGATCTTGCTTCCTCTTGAAGCATTCCGAGGCATAATGTCCCATCTTGCTACAATAGTAGCACTTCACCTTTGATTTGTCCTTCTTGACTTTGGTGGTTGATGGAGATGTCTTTGAGGGCCCTTCTTGATCCTCAAGCATTGTAGCTTTCTTGAATGTTGATCCTTTGCCTTTGGACTTGCTTTGCCTTTGGTGAAGAGAGCTTGGTCATCTCCACCTTGGATGGAAAGCCTATCCATCCTCTCTTGCATTTGGCTCCTTCTTGATTCCTCGACCATGAGTGTGCCTTGGAGTTCTTCAAGTATGGGTAGCTTACCCATAATTGCATATCCCTGAACCAAATTGTCAAACTCAAAGCTTAGTCCATTCAATATGAGTTGAACAAGCTCTTCATCCTTGATAGGATCACATATGAAGGCTAGCTCTTTGTTCAATTCTTTTACTCTTAGGACAAAAGTATGTGCACTCTCTCCTTTCTTTTGATAGCTTCTATAGATTTGATTCTTCAAAGCTAACATTCTAGTTTGGTTCTTGGATTCATAGACCTTTTGCAAAGTCTCCCAAGCATCTTGAGCCGAAGTGCAATCTCCTACCTTTCTTAAGAGTTCATTTGCAACATTCATTTTTATGCAATGTAGTGCAACATTGCACCTCTTGATGTATTTGGCTTTTTCTTGAGGATGAATAGGTTCACCCTCCTTACCATTTACAATTTCCATCAGATCTTGCATGATCATGATGGATTCCATTCTAACTTTCCATATGGAATAGTTAGTTTTGTTGAGCCTTTCATTAGTATCCAAAAGATATGCATTTATAGATGCCATCTAGTCTCCTAATCAAGGACTTGACACAAATGAAGGTTACTTCTATTGATTTGATTGAAGATCTACCTTATCTCACTTCTTACGGACCTGAAAAGATCAGTAATAGACTTCCTATAAAGATCTAAGAATGATCTCTAACAAAATCAAATCATAGAATACTAGAAACAATGCACTTGCTTGATTGAAGTAGACAATACTAGTAGAATTGCCCCTCTTTCTATAAAGAACATTAAAGCTTCCAAATGATCTGATCAAGAGTGAATTTAAGAAACCTAATATACTTCCAAAATCACTTGTAAAAGATCTAAATGGAACTTAATGAGGATGCAACAAAATCTACTATCCAATCACAAGCAAAAAATGATCAAAATTGATGAAAAAATGATCTAATTTGGTGCATAAGTCAAGCAATGGTTGGACTGAACCTAAATCACTTTAGGAGGTGTCCACTACACCTTAGAATAGCCTTGAAGAGTCCCCAAAACTTTGATCTTCCCTCTCCTTGAATTCTAGAAAGCCTCCTCTATGAAATCACCTCCAAAACTCGCTTAGAAATCAAGCAAAACTTGCTATCTTGGTAATGTGAATTGAATTCAACTTTGCCTCTGGTTTTAGACACCTAAACACCTGAAAATGAAGTCACACAACACCAATCTCAAATGTATTTGACTCACTTTGAGTTCTAGAATCAATACTAGATGCTAAGATCCAATCTACACAAGATTTAGATCAAAAATTGTGATCAAATTGAATGAAAACCAAGGATTTAGCTCATTTCAGCCTTTAGGCTCTGATACCATGTAGAAATTATAGCAAATAAGGATCCTAAAACACTTAAAATGATGAGGGAAACAATAGATTATGATTTCATAAGATTAGCACAAGTTGAACCATCAAAATCCATCAAAAATCTATGCTTGAACCCCACTGAATGGCCCAAATCCTTGAAGAAGGCTTCACACATGTGAAAGTACGGCCTTCCACAGTCTGAGTACTGTACACCAGACCTACATTCAATCCTATAATCATTAGTAATCACAAGTACTCAAACAATTATGAACATAGAGAGCAATTGCACCATTATGAGAGGAAAATCATGAAATTGCTTGATTGATTTTGGTGAGATATCATCACCTATATATACACGATCCATCACAGTTTTGGGCAGGTATGAGTAGCCCTAAACCTATCCCTAATGCTAATTTTGGTGGATCTTTCATCTCTATCAAGTTAGGGTTGGAATCTTGGAAATCCCTCAACAATGCAGAAACTACCAAAAATAGCTCCTATTTTTTCTCTCTTGTATCTAAGCATAATTTGGACTCATTCCAAAGGTTCTAACACTTAGGTCTACTTGAGAACATCCTTATGAATGGAAGCCTATGCTATTTGGCACGTGTGACAAGCCACATCATGAGCATCTAACTATTTACAAGTCATATGACCAAAACTAGTCAAGCTAGAATTGTGATTTTTTAACAATGTATGGCTGTCTTTGACGCCTAAATTAATTTTACATTCTCTTCATATCAGATTATCAGTATTAGCAAGATTGCATGGCTGTCTCAGATGCCTAATCGTTTCTTGCAATCTCTCCTTCATGGCAGTCTAAGACTCCTACACTAGTAATTTGATTCAACACAAAAGAACAGCTCGTAAACTCCATTCTCTAAGTATTCCACGGTCCTGTTATTAAAGAGTTTTTGTTTCATCAGTTGACATCAATCCAAAACATCAACAAATGTGGTATCAGAGCTGATCATTCCATTTCTTAGCATTCTACAAAGTGGTATCAGAGCCCACAATTCATGAAGTCCCTACCTTCGTCCTATCAGCCATTGAAAATGCTCATACTGAGTCTACCAGATATGACATTCGAGAGAGTAGTTAGTCTTGTCGCTGATGAGAGACTGATGAGGGACGAAGGAGAAGGAAACAGTGATTAGGATAAAGCTCTTTTCATAAAGGGAAGGAAGAAGAACAAGAACAAGCCCAGATTCGACAGGACGAACACAAAGTCTTTGAGTAGAAGCAATGGCAACCAACAATATTCTTCTTGTGATCACTGTCACAAACCAGGACACATAGCCAATAGATGCTGGTTCAATCCAACAATACCTTGCATGACTGCAAGAAGAAGGGACACTCTGCATACGATTGCAAATTCAACCCGAAAAGAAAGAACAAAGTTGACAAAGCAAATGTTGCAGAGTCGTCGAAGGATGCAGACAAAGGTGATGAGGCTTTTACGATATTCGATGAAGCTTCAACAAGCTACACTGAACAAGACTATGATGTAGTCATTGATTCAAGAGCAACCTCACACAAAATCCTTAGCAATAAAAAAATCTTGATCAACTTCAGAGAACTCGAAAACAACAGAGCAGTGATTCTAGGCGATGGGAGCCAACACAATGTCAAAGAGATCAAGACTCTACAACTACAAACATTGTCAGGTCAAGCAGAGCTGCTAGGAGCACTCTATGTACCTTCACTGAGAAGAGACCTGCTATTGGCCTCCAAGATGGCAGATCTTGAAATTCGAGTTCTATTTGATGGTAATATATGTCGGATGATCAAGAAAACAACAAACAAGTTGCTGACAGTTGAATGCAGAGAAGGAAATCTCTACCAAGCCAAGATAATCAGCAATTTTGATAGCATACTAAATGCATCAAAAAATGAAGATCAACTCTGGCACATGAGAATATATCATCTGAACATGAGGGGCCTGTACGACATGAGCAAGAAAGATGTAGTCACAGGTCTAAAAATATCCAAACCCAATACTGAATTCTGCGAAGCTTGTCAGAAAGACAAGTAGCATCAAGATCCATTCATACATGAGAGAAAAAGAGCTAAAGAAGTTCTTGAGCTCGTCCACTCAGATGTCTGTGGACTGATGAAAGTCAATTTGCTCTCAGAATCGAGGTATTTCCTGGCGGTCATTGATGACTATGATCGAATGACAATGATCTATTATTTAGAGAAAAAATCTGAAGTGTTTGACTCTTTCAAGAAGTTCATGGCATTTGCAAAGAGACACACCTCAAAAAGGATTCAGATCACCAAGTCCGATAATGGAGGTGAGTACAAGAGCACAAATTTTTTTAGATTCTACCAAGAACAAGAAATAGAGCATCAATTTACTCCTGCATACACACTCGGATATAATGGTGTCGCAGAAAGAAGAAACAAGACGCTAATCGAAGGATCCAGATGCATGATGGCACAGGCTCGATTGCCAAGTCAATTTTGGGCTGAGGCAATAGCTGCAACAGTACACCTGCAGAACAGATCAACAACGACAGCCTTGAAAAAGAAGACACCGTACGAAATGTGGACAGGTAAAAAGCCTGTATTTGATGTGCAACATATACCAAAGGAATAAAGAAGCAAGCTCGATGAAAAATTAGAACAAGTGAACGGATCACAAGTATATAGACTCTACAACCCAACCACGAAGAAAGTCATGTCGAGTAGAGATGTGAAGTTTGATGAGTCCACATTTCCTGGATTGAAAGACGAAAAAGGCCATGAGATCTTCACACTGCTGCCAATTCAAGAGGGAGATCGAGAATAAACACCAAATTAGAATATTGAGCCCTAGACTCCAGTGCAGTAGGAAGCCGAAATCACCCGACGAAGAAGAAACATTTGAGCAGTGACGAATCGAGCCCAGAAGGTCGACAAGACAAAGAAGGCCTCCAGATCAATACATTGACAATCTTCAGTGGAGCGAAGACACAGAGTTCAAGTATTGCAGCTTCATTGAAGGAGCCAACTACATACCTAGAAGCTTTCTAGAGTCCAAAGGGAGAATTCTGGAAGCAGACAATGTCAGAAGAAATCAAATCAATAAAGCAAAACGAGGCATGGACACTAGAGCCACTATCCGAAAATAAAAAGATCGTCGATTGCAAATGGGTATACAAAAAGAAAATCAAATCAGATGGCACTATTGGAAGCTACAAAGCAAGGTTTGTCGCGAAGGGCTACACACAAAGGTATGGAGTCGACTATTTCGACATGTATTCGCCAATGGTCAAAATGACAAGCATTTGACTACTCCTTGCATATGCTACACAACACAATCTAGAAATTCACTAGATTGATGTAAAGACAGCCTTTCTCCATGGAGATCTAGATGAAAAAATCTTCATGAAGTAGCCTGAAGGATTCGAAGACCCCGACAATCGACAATAGTTTTGTCGGCTGCAGCGATGCATTTATGGTCTGAAGCAAGCATCACAAGCTTGGTACAAGAAGTTCGATAGTCTTTTGAAGTCTCAAGACTTCACTCCTACACAACCAGACTGCAATGCCTATATAAAAAAATTAGAAATAGACTTTGTGATTCTGACTATTTTTGTGGATGACTCCCTAATGATAGGAAACTCCATGATGCTAATCAAGAAAACAAAGTGTCAGATTTTTGAAAGTTATGAAATCACAGACATGGGAAAAACAACAAAATGTCTTGGGCTAAAGATCAGAAGAGATCGAATAAGAAGAGAAATGCATTTGAGTCAGTCAAAGTACGTCCGGAAAGTGTTGAAGTAGCATCAAATGATGGACTACAAAGAAAAAGCCACACCAATGATAGCTGGAGCCAGACTAACGAAGCAGTATTGTCCGAAAACAGAGGAGGAGAGATAGAAGATGAAAGATGTACCCTACCAGAACCTGATCGGTAGTCTGATGTACTTCACAATCTGTACTAGACCCGATTTGGCTTTCTCTGTCTATTCTTTAAGCCAATTCTCTTCGAACCCTGGCATGCATTGGCAAATGGCGAACCGAATCTTGCAATATCTGAAGGATACCCAAAACATGGGATTAATCTACAAAGCAGATGAAGAAGACAAAGGATTTGAGTTGCACCACTATAGTGATGCAAGCTGGGCAAGTTGCAAAGATGACAACAAGTTCGTGACAAGAGGATGTTCGATAGCGTCCTGGAGCAACAATCAGCTGGACATGCAAGAAGCAAACCTTGGTGGCTCAGTCCTCATGCGAAGCTGAATATGTCGCAACTTCAAGGATGGCGCTCCTCTCCGAGCCGAGTCACTACCACTTAGCCCTCAGCCGAGTAACTCCACTTCATTTTTGACACCTTCATTCCCCGAGTCATCTAACTACACATATGACCAAGGCGACTAATCACACCACCACCTACACACATCACCGAGCTGACCCACGCACCTTCACCCCACCGGACTGAGCCCACGCACTCCATCCTCAACTAAATCATCGTGACTCCACCCTCAACCACATCTTCTTGACTCCTTCCTCAGCCGACTCCTTCTTCACTTCCTTTTGGTCGAGTCTGACCCTCCCACGCCCATCACTTCCTTTTGGTTGAGTCCGAGCCTCACACGCCCATCACTTCCTTTTGGCCATCACATCATTATTTACACCTCTATTACTCGAGTCCTTATCCCACCCATTAACCGAGAAACTAACTTACCTATTAATTAGGTCCTAACTATAGCAAATAATTGGTGGAAAAAAAAAGAAAAAGAAAAAACCTATACAAAAATAAAAAACACACCTTACCCAATGGAACACCATTATGATCCCAATACTATCGAGGAATACCCACCTGAAATGATGTCACCTACGTCTAAGCAAGTGACAACATAGGTCCTCCCAAATGAAATCCCAAATACACGAGCGAGAGATGGGAATCTAATAGAGCTAAATCTTCACATGCCGAGCCCATTTTAACGGTGCTGAATCATCACAGGCCAAAACACACCTTCACGGGGCTTTCGCTAACCAAGGAGCTCATATTGAGAAAAGAATCCCAAAGTTAGATCTACCCAAATACGACGGTAGTTCAGACCCTCAAATATTCTTACAAGTCTTTGGAAATGCGTGTGACATTTATGGAGAGACATCCAACGACGCTATGGTCCAATTCTTTTCGATGACCATGATTGACAAGGCACATGAATGGTTTTTAATTCTGGATTGTGAAGATAAGCTAGACTGGTCTATTTTGAAAGAGTTCTTTATCAAATGTTTCAAGCCCTTTTGTTTGATAGAAAGCCCTTTTGTCATATTGAGTAACATCAAAATGGCAAAAGACGAAAAAGTACGAGACTATATCGAGCATTTTAAACTCTTAAAAAAGTGAATTACACAAAGACTGTCCAAAATAACCCAATAAGACCCTACCTGCCCACCACGTCCGTTACAAATCCGGTTAGGATTCCCACAACAACACAACAGGAGCACCATTGCAACCAACCGCTAAACCTGTTGCTCAACTGGGAAAGTTCCTTGAAAACTTCTACATTACCATGAGATAACCAAATCAATAGTGAAACAGAGGCGTTATTACAAGATATGAAATGAGTTCTTGCAGGAAGACAATGAACCAAGAGCAACCTCCCCAGGGAATTGAAAACTTTCTGCCTTTTTACAACCTCAAATCTATACGTCTTTCCAAGACCTTACACAGATTTGATCATTTGCTCTCCCAAAAGGTGGATATAAAGAACAACTATGGGAACAGAAAATCTATATGGAAATTCATTAAATGAATCTCCTGATTAGAGGAGTAATATGAAAATAGTATCTTCTCCTTCCATGCATTCCAAGTTATATCTTACATACATTTAGTGTCACCAATCCTGCCTTGTTTTTGACAAGGGCATGTCAGAGTTTTTTACTCTAACTCACAATGGGAAATTGCAATTTTCAAGGTGCAATATCAATGTTGATGAATGAAATTTTTGTTTTACAAATGCCATGTAGTTATACACTCTCTATAAAGTTGGTATATTTTCTTGTTATTTTTTTCATTTTTTTTATGTGATTGATTTTGTATGTGTATTCTTACACGTTGTTTTCTTGTGATTGCATGGAATTTTTCTGGATTTGATTTTATTTCACAAGTAATAGCTACTGAACAAGAGTCATAATTGTAGAGTATCCCAAACATACCTTTTCTATTCATCTATTCATCTTCAGATCACCTTGTTGAGCATTTAGGATTTTTGTGCATATTGAAAATTTGAAAAATCCATGTCACTTTAGTGTTGATTCCTGTCTATCATTGAGATATTAATCTTTGAGTCAACTGTCGTAAAATTGAAATTTTTTTTGTCAAAATTTGGTCATCAAGTCAAGCCGAATGTTCAACGTGCTTCAACTATGTGTGTTCCAACCGACGATCCATCCTCGAGCAAGCAGGATACCAGCCGCAACATCCCCACCAACAATTTTTTTGGGGGGAGAGTGGATTTGCAGGCATCCACAGGAGCAGCCACATTGTCAACAACAACATGAGCAAAATACAGCCAAGGTCACGAAACCAAAGATGAAAAGAACAAGGCCAAGAAGGTAGATGAAAAATCCAAAGGGACTCAATTAGAAATAGTACCCCAGTTACGACGAAGATCCTTCAGAAGATGGGAATTAAAAGTATTGGAAAATGATAGAAATGAAATTGTTTCAAATTTTTTCCTCAGTAATTAATTTCAAACATTTACTAATGTCGTAACGTCTTCTTAGTATCTTAGTTGAAATAGATTTTCAGAAAACTGAAACTTCTAAGGAGGGAAGAAGAGTGGACATCAGAGGTAGTAAGTGTGATCGAGAAATGTATCTTGTAATTAGGATTTTGATAATCTTAGTCAATAATTGTTTAATACCAGTTATTAATTTCATGGATTGAATTCAATTAGTTGAATTTATAGCTTTTATCTTTGTAACCATTGAGTTATCCGCAGTTTTGGATGTCAATTGTGATGTTTAGAAGTAGAATTTGATATATGGATTACATTGGATCTGTTAGTTGATTGAGGCTTGTCTCTAGAGTTGATGCTCTTGGATCCAGGGGGACTTGAAGCTTATCATTAAACTGTAAGGATCAGAATGTAGTGCTGAACCATGTTAGTTCTTCTGTCTAAATCACAGAATCAGGTGTGGATTTGTGGTATCCATCTGATAGGCATGCCAGCCATCCAAATAAATGGATTCTCCTATATTTGGAAATAAGAGATAATATCCTATAGTGATTATAGGACAGCTAGATGATCAGTGGATCTCTAGAATATCAGATAAGGTGGTTAAGGATTTTTTGGAAGGAAAAGCTGATGGTATGAGATATCAGTAATTTCGGAAAGAGAATTCTAGGACTGTAGAAATTTGATGATCAATGGTGTGTTTAGTACCTAGTCGCGATATGGGAAAAATAAAACTGTTTGATCAAATGTGGGGTATTTTAAAAAATTTTGAGGTTTAATCTAGATCCCAGTGTGGTCTCTCATTATTTACAAAATCAGAGGCCCTCAAATCTATTTCTCGCTTTCTTAATTAATCTTGTACTTCTTAGTAATTTCTCAAATATAGATATCAAACTGATTTATATGATTCTTTCCAGTGTGAAGTTATTCTTCTGTGGTTCTTGTCTTGAACCTTGGATATCTCTATTGCATAAATGGATTTTGATGGAATAGTAGTTCCTATCACTCAGATTGGAAATATTTGAAGGAGAAGGCCTGTTTGTAATGAAGTGAATTTTTTAGTGGAAGAACTTATTACTGACTTTTCTTGGATTTAGGTATTTTCATATATCATCTTTCCAGCTAACTTTTATTGAAATTTATGATTTCTTTAAAAGGAGGGGTGAAGTGGTGGAATAAAATTCTATTTGGGAATATGTGGATTGCATAGTTTCCGGAAAAAAAATAGTTGTGGTTTAAAAATAAGATTTGGTTTGAAAGTAATTTTGGATAAATTTAGAGTAAGATACCTAATTGGAACTTTTTGAATAAGAAAAATTCTCTAGAGATTGCATAGACAATCTGAAACTAGAACAAGTTTGATTTTTGAATCATTATCTATAAGTAGTACAGTGAAAGGTCAAAGGTTAATAATTCCATTTTGATTGGAATAGGAGTAAGTTTGATCATGATTTAAGTCTGAGATGTTTGTATTGGATCAACCTAATCTTAGTTTGAGTACTAGGATCAGAGAGCGGTTGATTGAGTGGCAGAAATTATGTAATTAGAGGTAAGTTGGATTGGAAAACTGTTGAGAGTGAATGCTATTCATTTCAGAGATTTCTCGGATATGTTATTTAATTATGAGAAATAGAAAATCTTTTTTAGCTGAGTTACAAGATCTCAATGAGATATGTGAGTAACATATGTGCGTTCTGGAGGAATCTACCCTTAATAATGTGTTTATGTACTGGGTCATAGTGAGATTATTCATATATGTGCACGATTAATCTTGTATGAATCTATTGTGTATTCATAGTCATTAGAGTTATTTGGTGCACTTAACCTAGTCGGTGAACATGAACATATGATCAAGTATTGTTTTGACAGATACTTGCATGAGTTAACAGATCTTTCTATGGAGGATTTATGAGTTAACTTATAAATGATTTGGATAAAGATCTAAATGTGGTGTTATACATGTATAATTTAAAGTTGCACCTGGACATTGGGATTTCTGAATCATTGGCAATTAGCTTGAGTAGTTGATTACTCCAGGATGAAGTTTATTGGTAAAGCGATCAGTGTGATGTGCATTCACCGGGAACTGATGGTTTTGAATTATATTGCTTGTAAGACGCATGATTAGTGAATCACTTGGGTTTATCAGTTAAAATTGTGTGCATTGGATATACAGTATTCTTGGAATAGAGTATTCCTTAGTTAAGGAAGGGACTCAGTTCATTAGTGATTGTATCCCAGAGATCTCAATTTGATAACGAATCATAATGGATCCAAGAATAATAACTGAATTGATATTCAGTAGGACTTTGGATATCTAGATGTGATTCTGGATTGTAATCTAAAGTTTTTTTTGTAGTTGAAGATGATTGTCATTTTGGTATACGTTCAGTCTTTAATTACTAGTGGTTTATAGACCTTGAATCTTGCACTTCAGTTAAAGAATCATGTTTGAAGGATATTTCTAAATCCAATATTTTCTTAGTGGAAAGATTTTGGAATGATTCTTACTTTTACTGAGTTATGTTGGACATATACTTCAATATCTTGTAAATGAATAAGTATGGGTTTTGGATTCCAGAAAATTATGATTGACGAATCATATGAATCTAAATATTTATGATTGACGGATCATAAATAGATACTTAATTATTGTCAGAGGGTTTAAAGGAGTGGTGATGATTCTTAAGTGTGATTAATTCTTGATCTATTATTTGAGTAAGAATTTAGATTAGTGTTTTGAATATCTTTACTCCAGTATTATTGAGAACCTATGGATCTCACAGACATTCTCACAAGATAAGTATTTTACTCGTGGAGAATTTAATGTATCAAGTGGATACTATTCTACTACAGTTTATGGTCTGCAGATGCTTGAGTATAGTTCTTCATTTTATTGGATCTCCAGTTATCATAGGAGATATACAAGTCTATTAAGATGAATGAATGCTATTTTCTTGTATTTGGTGCTAGAAACATGAGCATTTAACTCAAAAGAGTTTATGGGATACTCAGAGTTGAGTTTTAATCATTCTATATTTTAATGATTCTCTTAGAGATTCTAGTTGAATGAATTATCATATCTTAGAATTGGATTCTAAGGATAATTGTACTTGAAAGTTTTTATGAATTGTCTGCCAGAGTTTGTGGATAATTTCAGACTGTAATTATCATTTTTTCTTTAACTTTAATCTCCTAAATTAGGACATACTTCACTCAGTGGTTCATGTAAGTGTTTTACATGAAGGTGATGTTACCAACTTATGTTGAGTATAACCCTGTTGAGAAAATATATCTCTTAATGTACTTTTTCAAACCAGAGTTTGTACTCCAAGAATAGAGATTAACGGTTGAAAATAATTTTTCTTTGAGTACTTGTTTGATATGAAAGTTAGATTAAGAATAATGATTTTCTCGGTTAATACTGAAAGTTAGAGGAGCTTCTTTTTTGGGGGCTAGATCCAGGTTTGATCTAGGTTTGGTTGGGCGGTTTGGCTCCATAGCCTCTCCTATTGTGTTCTCCTATCCTCATCTTAGGGGTTATTCCTTTAGGGTCTCTCTCTCTCTCTCTAAAACTTTCGCACCATCCATAGCCAAAAGGCCATGCACGTCACACCATCCATAAGCTTGAAGGCCATGCATGTCACACCATCCATAACTTAATGGTCATGCATGTTTAATTTGGAACTTGCATGTCTGATTGGAAGCTTGCATGTCTGTTTTGGGAATTTGCATGTATGATTTGAAGCTTGCATGTTGGAACTAGAGCTTGCATGTCATACTATCCCTAGCCTAATGACTTTGCATGTTGGATTTGAACTTTGCATGTCCCCAAGCTTGCATGCCAGATTTGATTCATGCATGTCATGCCATCTAGTGTGGAATGCCTATGCATGCTCCATTCTTGACCAGTAAGCTTTTGCATGTCATAAGAAACCACTAGGATCCATCTTCCCAAACCACTGTATATGTATTTGGCCTGTGAAGATTATTAAAATATTATCTTCCTATCTCGAGTTTGGGATCATGTCCATGATAATTTCCACTAGATTTCATGTTGTACATATAAGGAGTGTGAATGGAGCACATATCCTTCTAGTGTAGCTCGAATGTGAGTTAGATAGGTTCAATTGTAATGACATGCAGATGTTTTGATAGCATGCAAAGTCTTACTGTATGCATGCAAGCCACATGCAATCAGTGCATGCAATATGCAAAGTAGTTTCTGTGATCTACACATGTCTAGGCAATTTTATGAGTTGACATGCAGTACACACACCATACATGCATGCAGTTACACATGTGGATCTCTGTTACTTTCTCTCTAGCCATTTAAAACATGTGTGATTGTCTTTTGGAGACTCCTAACAATGATTTGAAGTACTAGTAATTAGCTCATATACCATGTAGGGTTTTAGTATGATTCAAGTTTGTTCTAGTAGTGCATAAAATAGAAATCAAATTCACTTATACTATCATCCACTATAGAACTATTTTAAATCATATAGTGATTGAATTGTTAGAACTTTGCAGGTAAACTTCACTCTTTACCCTTCAACTTTTACTACCTAGTTTTATTAGTTGTAAGCTAGAATGAAGGGCAACACCTAAGAGGTCTAAGTTTTGTCTTTTCTATTTAGTATTGTATCCTTCTTTTAGTCGTGATAATAGGTGAATTAGTTCAGTTAAGTGGACTTCCCATGCAACTCCACTATAGGAATTCGAGTCTCTCTCATGTAGGGAAAGCTGGGCATGTTTTGCCATATTGTGAATATTGAGATTTTGGTGTTTTGGACTCATTCTCTCTCTATCCGAGTTTTCTATGTATGATTTTCTCTCTCTACCCGAGAGCAGCCTCTTTTTCCCATACCGAACACTTAGAATTATTTCTGACATTCATTTCTCATAGTGAAGAGTTAGATTTTTTCATAAGATGTATGCCATTGTGCTCTTGCCTTAGATTTTTCAAGCATATTGTTCTTTGATCAATCTTGTGCAATCACAACACCTCAGTAAGATCCTGTAGGGTGGGTGGTGAAGTTCACATGTGCTAAAAACTTCACATGGTATCAGAGCTTCATGCTTTGAAGAGGTGAGGGTGTATACATCAGATCATCAGTGGTTTTGCTTGCAGGAACTCGGATTTTGGAGAAGGATTCAAACGCTGAGAAACAAGCAATATGTGGATCATAAGTGGATCAAATCAAGGCTGATCTGATCCAGTAGAGCTCTGTATGGACATAGAGCTCACATGTGTGAAATTAGCCCTCATTAATGAGTGCTACTTCTCAAGGAATGATCCAAATTTGATGTTTAATAGCTTGCTGGATAGGTATTGGAGAGTAGAATGTGTTGCTCTTGTTTCGAAATCAATTTGATTTGTTTTTAGAAGAGTTTTAGGCAATCAGGGAGTTTGAGAGGGTACTCAATCATGGGATATGCCAAAGTGAGCACACATTTGTCTTTTTCACCAATTTCATCAATTTTCATTGTCAATCAAATAGGATTGGATAGAAGTGAGTGTTCTGAGGTCTTAGACTTTTCATTTCACACATATTACTGTGTTTGAGTTGAAAGTAAGTTCCTAGAGAGTTTTCAGTACATTGAAACTCGTGGGAGAGATAGACTTCTTGCTTGCATGTGCTTCTTCTTTTGTGACTGAAGCAAGATCCAAATTCAAGATAGATTGATTTTCTGTATTGAGAATTTGTTCTCACATCTATTGCTAGATTTCATAGGGTGGACCAACATCTGTGTTAGATCCTGGATTGAGATAGCAAGCAACATCCTTTCAACTCCATTTTTTTAATCATTACTAGAATTTCTCACCAAGAAGATGTCTTAATTTGGTTCACATTTCTTAGAGCATAGTGAGAGATTAACATCTTCCAATTATGCAATGTGGAAGATCAAAATGAATCATTGTTGATTCTACAGGATGTAATGGATATTGTGAGTGGAGCTGAAGAAGAACCTGTTGCACCTAATGAAGCTACAGCATTCCACAAAAGAACCAGAATTGCCCTTCATATTATAAAAATGAATGTTACCAATGAAGTGTTAAGAGAGATCAGTACATGCACCACTGCCAAGGAAGCTTGGGATACTCTAAAAACAATCTATGAAATAAAAAATACTTCTAGATTGCTTACACTTAGAATATTACCATGGACTTTGTCTCTGGGTTCCTCAAAACCAAAAATGGGAATGATTTGATATGGACTATTATTGATAGATTTAGCAAACAGGCTCATTTTATTCCCTGTAAGAAAAATCTTAAGGGACCCAAAGCTGCTCATTTGTCTATCTTTGATGTCCTCCTTGGCTTTTGACTTGAAGTAGGCCCTTCACCATCAACATCCAAATTACCATCAATCACATCATCAACATCAAAAAGGTTAGATCCACTGTCCACACCACCACTTGAAGAAACTTTTGGAAAGTTTCCTTCATAAAAAATGACATCTCTTCCAATGACCACTTTATTGGTTGAAGGAATGCAGATCTTGCAAGCCTTGCTTACCTCACTATAGCCAACAAACACACCTTTCTTTGAAGAAGGATCCTCCTCGGTTCTATCATCAAGAGTGATGTTGATATAGCAGATACAACCAATTTTTTTGAAAAACTTGACACTCGGCCTCCTCCTACCAAACAATAATTCAAAAGGAGTTTTTCCATCCAATACCACACTTGGCCATCTATTGCATAGAAAATTATCACACAACAAAGCTTGATCCCAAAAGGATTTAGGATGATTAGCACCTAACCTCATGGCTTTGGCACCTTCACATAAAGTTCTATTCTTCCTCTCAACCACTCCATTTTGTTGTGGTGTCCTTGGGCTTGTGTACTCCCTCTTGATCCCATCATTAGAGGAGTTCCAAAATAAAAAAAAGACCCTTTGTAAAGATACTTTTATTTTTTTTCTCTAGTTTTGACCGTCACCTAGCCCAATCAAAATCCACAAATTTGAAATCTACATAACGTAGCTCAAATAAACTGAGAGATAAAAATACATTATAGAAAACTTTGAAATTTGTGTCCGGAAAGCATGGACGTATCCCATTCAATTTCTCTTCCTGCCCGACAATCTGTCCGATGTCAATACCTCAAGTTAAATCTACTTAACTATGCTGGTTAGTATAATGAAATTTGCTAACCATACTAGTTACAGTTATAGAAATATAGTATGCACAGTTACTTAAAATATAGTATGCACAGTAACTGTGACTATGGTGGCATTCACATTAGATTAAATGTGATACGAAAAATTAGAAATTAAGTATCATATCAGAGATATTTTTGGCGCCCAAGCTTTCAAAATAGCAATGGCAAGGAGACCAAGATCTACAGTTGAGTTTGTGATTCTTTACAATGAGAAAGATGAAGCTGATAACTGAAAGCCACCAAAATATATGAAGAATTCATGGGTGTTGTTGCATCCATCATTAAAGGACAATTTTTGACAGAAGAAAAGGGCAAAAATGACATACAAATCTTATTGGAAAGCAAAAATTCTGGATTTTAAGACTACTCCGGGAGGTCACTCAATATCAAAAGTTTTAGTACAACATGTATATATGCATTCAGAAATAAAAGTACAAGATATCAATCCTCATGATCATCAGGAATGTAATTGTAAGTATATCAAATCGTATGCACTCTACTGCAATCATAGGTGTTTTTTTTTTTATTTTTTTATTGATGCTCTTCATATTACGATTTAAATGCTTCAACTTTTTTTTTTTTTTTTCAGATTTATATCCATCATGCATAAGTGAATGGGAGGATGTGATTCACTCTGATATTGAAAAACTGCAATACAGAGGAAGAAGTCCAAAGGAACTTGTAGATTCTGGTATATATTTTTATGAATCTTTATATATGCCACAAACAGATGGAGGTTTTGGCTTCCATTGCCTAGTTTTCAGAGTGATGAGTGGCCTACTCCTGACAGTATTGTTTTTGAATCCTTTAGATGCAAGCTACTCATTGATGTTAGAAATGCTATGAAGATAAGTACGGGCTCGAAAATTGTTCACCTAAGTTGGTTTATCTCATTGCATATATTTGTTGATTTTTTCTCAAGTTCTAGTGTTCGAAGGACACCAACTTTATTTGTTTGCAAGGATTTATTAGATGAGCCTTTGTCAGATCTCATGGATCAAGGCTGGGATAGTAAAATAAATAATGACATAGAATGCAGGATTAAAAAGTCGTCAATGATTTTTTGTTATCATAATGAAAAACAAATGCTCAGTCTCACATTTAGCTATCAGAGATACAAGAAGATTGAAGGTACATGGCTACCACTGGATCAAGACTTTGAACTAAATGGTCACTCAAACCGAATGGAGATAAGCATTATCTACAATGAAGAATATTTGACTATGGTTGAGATGGAAGAGCATTGGAAGCTTGATTTTATCAAAATAGAGCTCATGCTATTACTAACCAATCTACCAACATATTTCAGATTTATCATCAACGGAAGACTCATAAGCTCTATGTCTATTTTCATTTCAAAATAGTACAAAATAATTGAAAATGGCATAATTTACATTTGCACATTCACTAATATTTGTCATGTCACAGATACGAAAAAGACAGGAGCTGAAAACGTGCTGCAAAGATCTACCTACAACAATCACCATTGTGAAAGAACAATAGCTTCAAATAAAGTTTAGTAAAAAATTTATGTATAGACTCTTTCATTCAATAAATGAAAGCCCAAGTTGGGCATCAGTACATGTATTTTGTGCTCTCAAATTCATAAAATGGAACAGCATTTGATATACCAATGTATATTTTCCTATCAATTCTATACATGTGCAATCTATATTTGTTCTGTGCTATCTATATTTTTCTAATATTTATTTAATAGAATAATATCATCCTTAGCACCATCATCAACAATGGGAGGTTGAAGCCTTGCCTCGAGGGCCAGTATGCTTAGGATAATTTCTTGTCTAGATTTATACACCTGGCTTGATGTGTATTCGGGAATTGTAAACTACAAGATAGAACATTCATATATTAATGGCTAAAAAAATCAACAGAATAGAAAAACTAATCACAATTCCAAAACCAAGAATAAACAGAATAAATTATCTTTGAAATATCAACATCCTCCTGAAGATTGAACCACTCAAAAAATAACTTTGCATTATATAAAATGTACCACCCACAGTTGATAAATGAATCATTTTGTTGGGGTGACTGCAAAAAATTTTAGCACACAAGAAATCAATTAAGAAACAGAATGAATCAGAATGAAACAAATACATTAGAATATTGAATTCAAAATGTTGTTAAGAAAGACAGAATTTACCTCCAAACTGATGATCTGCCAGTCAATTGAATGGGGAACATCTGTTGAAATATATTTACTTAAATATGGCGAGTACATATCTACATCCTTATGCATATTGCTAGCCAAGTTCATCTTGACAAAAAATACTTTAATAGTATTATCTATAGATCTCTTAATAGAGATCAAGTTTAAACTCCAGTGCTCACTACAAAATAAGATAGAAAGTTCATTAGTTGCAATTCTAAGAACTATTTCCATTGTTAATGCCAATGATAAAGCATTAAACAACAAAAAGCATTTAACATATCTTACTTGGTATGATAAAGCACGAGCAGGTATTTTGTTGATCATAGGATCACTGATAGAAGCCCGTCTATTTTTAAGATCCAAAGAATCAATAACTCTATAATTAATACTAAAGTCAAGTTCCTCTAATCTAAAACAAAATGGAACTCCAAGTCTATCTACAACATCGGATATGTCATTCTCAAATTTAAGATAATCATCCGAATCTATATATGTATAAAAATTTGGAGGAGGTGGATGAGCAGTATCTATAGGATTATCCAAAATGGATGTAGCTATGTTTACAACTATATCTAGTGTAGCAGTATCTACGTCATCAACATGGTTAGTTTGAGGAGAATCTGTAATAATGGCCCTCCTAACTTTCTTTGGGGATCTCTTGGGGGCTGGCTGCTTCCTAGGCCGCTTGGTAGGGAGGTCAGTCCTATCTAATGGATTAGGTCTAGCAGCAAGGTTTGGGAGCAGTCGACTGAGACATGTATAACCTGGAATATCTTTCCTGCATCCTCATCAGTAGTTGAAAATCCTTAGGCATAATGGTTACTCTCTTAGCATGTATAGCGAACAAAAATGAATCTTAAAAAAAAAGACTCATATAGTCCTCATCAGCCTCCTGAAGGAACTGCAGAGCTGAGGGTGTGAATCTGACAAAATGACCAAGATCATTCCTAGTAATGTGGTGGACAACATGGTAGAATGGAGCTCCCTGAATCAATAGATTGGTTGATCTTTAATACTTACAAATATCAGAGAGCCACCTGCTGTGGTTGCGCCTTCTAGTTCGAATGGGAGGACTAGTGGCAATGGCAGAGGCTGAGGATGCACCAATAGAGAAGAATTTTCTCTTCGTCTTCTTTCCCCTGTCCATTGAGGTATTCTAAGGGAGATCGCACTTGTCTGTGATGAAAAAGATAGGAATGAGAGGGGTCCAAAGTGTTCGCAGAGAAACGATATGTACCAAAATACAGTGCAGTACATCGGACCTGTGCGAGGGAAGTATAAGTGAAATCAGAGTATATAAAAGTGAGGCACACAAGTGCGATATGTTCAAAACTGATTAATAACCAGTAACCGACTCAAAGCATCCGCTATAGTATTTTGACTTCCTTTGCAATAACATATAGAAAAGTCAAAGATTTGCATCAGCTCAGCCCATCCAGTGTGCCTCCTCTTTAAATCTGCAGCATCACAGAAATATTGAAGAGTTTAATGATCCGCCAAAACTTCAAATCTGAAGTGACACTTTTCTTAAGCAACTCAAAACAATTATTCATATCCTCCATCCACACCACTAGTGGACTCTTAGCCCTCCGGCTTAGCTTCTTATAGCCTTTCAAGGCCTGGGTAAGAAGAAATGCCAATCGAGCAAATTGGAAAATATGTCGATGGAAAAATCCTACAAACCCCAAGAAAGACTTGATTTTCTGAACTGTGGTGAGAATAGGCCAATCAACAATCCTCTGGGTACGATCGGCCTCAATCTCCACTCTCGTTCAAAAATCTTATGCCCCAAATAGGACAATTCCTTAGCAAAAAAGTCACTCTTAGACTCCTTGGCAAAGAGCTTTTCCCTTCTTAGGATGTCCAAGACAATCCTAAGAAGCTCTTTATATTTTGCCAAAGTCTTACTGAACACTAGGATATCATCCAAGAATACCACTATGAATCTTCCCAAATATGGCCTGAATAAATCGTTCATCATCTGTTGGAAAGTTGTCAGTGCATTGGTCAAACCAAAAGGCAATACCAAAAATTTGTAATGACCAAAGCGAGTTTGAAATCCGGTTTTTGGTATATCTTCTATCTTAATGCGTATCTGATGGTAGCTTGATCTTAGATCTATTTTGGTAAAGTACCCAACACCACCAAGATAGTCTATTAGATCATCCATCTGCGGCAGTGGATATCTATTCTTAATGGTCACCTTGTTCAATTTCTTATAGTCGATGCAAAACCTTATAGTCCCATCCTTCTTGGCAACCAAAACCACTGGTGATGCCCAAGGACACTTACTAGGTTGTATCCACCCTTTTTTCAGGTAATCATCTAAATGCCTACTTACCTCAGCCTCTTCCGATGCACTCATCCTAGAAGGATGCTGTGCGATTGGAATTGCTCCAGGTATTAGGTCAATCTTATGATCAACTGTCCTTTCTGGTGGTAAACCTACAAGAAGGTCTAAAAAAACATCACTGAATTCCTGTCTAAGTTCATTATAGGCTTCAAATTCTGTAGTGTTCTCATTGGGTATATTCATGGCATTTATGTTAAGTTCTTCATCATTGCAGCAAATGATATCATTATGAAAACATAAATAAACTTGAAAATCAGAATTCTTCATAATGGAAAGCGCTCGTCAAGCGCTTTCCAATGATAGATTAGATGTCATACTTCTGAGCTACTACTAAAAAGCTATAGCGATTCAAAGATATTGGTTAGAAATAGTGACAAAATGCAAAAGAGATCTTGGCACAAATTCATATGCGGCCCTTTTTGAGCTCAAACTTCCTCTAATGAGACAAAAGAGGACAAAACCACATGCTTTACAAAGTTAATTCAATCTATAAAGGAATGAAACCTATTACTGACAATAAAGAATCAATGTGCAAGGCATCTACTTCGTCTATCTCTGAAAAGCTTCTGATGCTAAATTTACACACACTTTATCTTCAATATCTTAATCAATCTGAATACGCAAATGGTATTCACTATATATACACAATGTTACACGTGTGCAGATGAGAAAAGTACAAAGTGATGTGCTGTCTGTAGGAGATCGTGGGTGGTTGCTATCATTGTCAAATCCGTTAGCACAGTTGCAAGGGGTGAGCATGAAAAGGGTGCGACGTGTGAGAGATTTCAACTAGTTTAGTCTAGTTTAGTCACATTTTGGTAAATTGTCAATAAGAGGCCAAAACTCATTTTAGACTTAGAGATAAATTTTTTGAAGTTATATTAGTTTAAAATACATTCAATAAAAACTTTTGGAAAGTGTGGGAAAGTTGGTAGTCGAGTTTGAGAGAGATTCAAATTTGAACTTTGGGTACAATGAATCTAGACCCAAAAATAGTAGGGTTTACATTTTGGAGGGAAAGCCAAGTGGCCAAATAGGGTTTGGAAACTCTATAAAAGCATGTAACTCGTGGAGAGACACATCTTCTCTCTTCTCTCTCTCATTTCATCATTATACATGGTTCTCTTTGGGTTCTACTACTCATTGGTGCACTATCTTGGTGTTATCTTGCAATCTTGTGTGTAGAATGATCATTTATTGCTATTTTCAGTTCCACACATGTGAAATATAGTAGGGTACTGTAATTGTACGAACAACAAACATATTTTATGTTTTGGTTCATGTTTGATCAATATCTCTTAGAGTTTGCATCTCATTTTGTATGTAGATGTTGATTTTTCTATTGGCAGGATTGTTGGTTTGCTCCTTATTGTAACCAAAAATTTGGGACATGGATTGGATCTTGAATGATCTGAAATCCTTCACATGGTATTAGAGCTCTTGTGTTTCAGGTTATGAAAGGATCAGCCATCTTTAGCAAGGATTTGGAGGAGTTACCAATGCTAGAGCATGCTAGATTGATCTCTACTCAAAAATCAGCATGTTTGCATGTGTAGAATTGATCTTTTGTAGGTCAAAACTCAATATAGGGTTAGATACTTGATCAATTCTGATTTCACACTTGTTTTGCTGGAATTAGATGACTTTTGGTGCATTAGTAAGGTCTCATTGGAGTCTACAAGAAGATACATCAAGTTTCTAGAAATTGCATGTAGAATTTGAGATATTCAATTTTTTGTGATTTTGTCAAAACCCTAATTTTGATTGGATCTCTAGTTTGTGAGGTTATTGAACTTCATTTGAGTGTGTTTTATTCTTAGGAAGTGGCAATAATCATTAGATTGAGGATAGATCATAGGTTGGTCAAGATTTCACTATTCTATGTGTTGATTTTCTAGTTAGAAGTGCTAGAAGAGATTTGAGAGGTTCCATATCTTTGTGATTTCTTCTTGAGTTCATTTTTTGACATTAAAGAGAGTGCTTTGTGCATTGGAACAGGTTGAAAGAGAAGATCAGGTCATTTCAACATGGCTATAAGTGGTGGATTTATGTTGGAGAGCAATGATAGGCTTACCTCAATCAACTATTCTACTTGGAAGGTGAGGATGGAGTCCTTATTGGAGATGAATGAGTTGATGGAGATTGTTGCAGGTGTGGAGGAGAGACCTCAAGCACCTCAAGATCAAGTGAGGTATGACAAGAGAGCAAAGAAAGCTCTACACATGATCAAGACGAATGTTACCAATGAACTTCTCAAGGAAGTTGGTAAGTGCACATCATCTTTGGAGGCTTGGGAAGCTTTGAAGAAGCTTTATGAATCCAAGTCTACATCAAGAGTGCTTACTCTTAGGAGGCAAATCTTTCAAAGTTTGCAAAAGAAGGAAGAGAGTACTCATGCTTTTGTTTTGAGGGTTAAGGCATTCAATGATGAGTTAGCATGTATTGATGAAAGCATTAAGGAGGTAGAACTTGTTCAAGTTATACTTAATGGCTTGTTGGATGATCATGCTAATCTTGTTCAAAATATTGCTATTCAAAAGACTTTGCCAAGTATTGTGGATTTGCAAGAGATCTTGGTGAATGAGGAGTATAGGCTTCAATCAAGAGGAGGTGGATCTACATCGACATCTCATTATGAAGAGGATGCTATGTTCATCAAAGGCAAGTTCAAGGGCAAAGTCAAAGGCAAGTGGTCTAAAGGGCAAAATCAAGGTGAGACTTCTTTTTTTGGCAAAAAGAAAGATAAGTCTAAGTTGAAATGCTTTTATTGTGGAATCAAAGGGCATTTTGCTAATGAATGTTTGAAGAAGCAAAGAGATGAAGGTAGCAAGCAAATCAACTTTACTACTAATGATGAGGATCTAGGTGGTGGTGATTCTCTTTTGATGTGTTTTTCAAGTCCAATATCAAGTGAGGGTGACAAAGATTCATGGTGGATTGATAGTGGAGCTAGTTCACACATGACTAGTCAGAAGGAGTTCTTTACTTCTTTGGTCACTTATGATGGAGCGAAAGCAATTCACATGGCCAATGGTGGTGAGTGTGTGATCGAAGGTATTGGTTCAATTCCTATTTGTCTCTCTACTAATAGGAAAGCAAGACTTGATGGTGTTCTTTACATTCCTTCACTTTCAAAGAATTTGCTAAGTGTTGGTCAAATGATAAAGAAAGGATACATGGTAAAGTTTGGTGGTGATGCTTGTTTCATTACAAAGGAAGAAATCTTGGTTGCTAGGGGCAATAGACAAGGTAGACTTTTCAAGCTTGATGCTTTTGTTATGGCTAACAAGAAGGATGGAATGGAAAAGGAGATTGGTCTCAACTTTCCAAAATTCCCTTTTAGCATCAATAAGATTGGTGGATCTTATGCAAAGTCTAAAAAGCTTCCTTATGTTAGATCTAGGTCAAGATCTAATATGCTTCTTGGAGATGTTCATCTTTGTGCTAGCTTGGATAGTCTTGAGGATAATGATGGTGTTTCAATGGTTCTTCATGGCAAGTGCAAGCATGCAAAAGGTAAGGAAAGAGCTAACTTCATCAATGGAGGTGAAGGTTCTTCCTTGGAAAAGATTGTTGTTAATGATTTCTTTGATCATATGGAAAAGGATGTTGCTAGGTGCATGCATGAAGGAGGTGGTTCTTCTACATTCTTTTGTGATGAGTCCAAGAAAGTCATTTTTCCAGCAAGTGGAGTCACATGTCTTCATAAAGAGAGTAGATCAAATGGTTCTATCAAGAGACTTAGTGAGGTAGATAGTCACAAGTCAAGAAGAAGAGAAGTATGTGAAGAGTTCAAAGTAGGATGTACTTTGAATGATGTCATTGTGAATGATAGTGAGGAAGAATCATTATCATATGATTCATTACCTAAAACATTGAGTAGAAGTTCTTGTTTGAAAAAAGAGAGTACTTCAATCATTCTAATGTTGAAGGTACTAATCATTTTTTTCATGGCTTCTAATGTTTTTGAGGTTTCTACTTCTTATGATGCAATCATTAAGAGGGAGTCTTATGAAGGAAAGAGCAATGAAAGATTGGTTTTTGGGAAGATCCAAGGCATGGAACTCACATCTCTTCATCAACTCAAAGGATTCTATGATTGTGAATTGATCACTCATGATCGAGATCGCAAAAGGTTGGTTGGAGAAGACTACATGGAGCAAATCAAGAGGCAATTTCTTCAAGGCAAGGGAGATCTCATTGGTGAGCTTATTGAGGTTTGTTATGGACTCAAGAGGGCTGGATTTATTAGGTTTGATACTCATCTTCACCTACTCTACTTCATGCTGGATGGAAAGTTTGGAATCTATCTTTTGATTTATGATGGTGACATTGGTGACATTGTTTTCACTAACCTTTGTGGGAGATCGAGATCAAGCATTGATGAGATCTTGTTGGATCTAGATCATATGTTTGAGAGGGAGTATTTCCAAAGGTTCAGGTCTGAATATATTCATATCTTTGATGACCAAGAGAAAGGTAAGCAAGTGGAAGCGACTCATTTTGCCTTACTCACATGTTTTGGAGAATTTTCTTGTGTAGATGATGCTATGCAAGTGGATATTGGTTCTCATGGTTTTCATACTGGAAAAGCAAGTAATGGATCTTTAAAACAAAGTTTGTTCAATGACTTTGATGGTCAAGAGGAAGATCAAGAGTTTGGTCTCAAAGGGCTTCAAAAACACAAAAGGAAAGGTGGCAATTTGGAGCTAGTCAAGAGCATCAAAGGAAGGGTATTTGGCAAAGATGTTTTGGATCTGTTTTTGCAGCTTATTGAAGACTCAAGTAAGGTCAAAGGAGCAGCAAGGAAGTTTTGTTCAAGTTTACTTTACTTGTTCTATCTCATGTTTGAGCTATTTCATGTGGATGTGTGCAAATTGTCAAGATATGGACAAACTAGCTACATTGTCTTGCAATATCTTATTGTTGGAGTTGTACTAGCATTATTGGCTGGTTTTGCTGATGGAAATGAGGCTAATGGAGGCTTATTATATCACTCATCCATGATCAAGCTCTCAAGTGTTGAGCTACTTGGTGCCAATACTTGGAGATTGTCAATTTTTTATGAATTCATGGTCATTTTCTTGTGTCAAGTAGATCTTGAAGATGGACTAGTGCAACCTACTTGGTTTATGGAGTCATGTGGTGCTGGATTTGCATAAATAATGTACTCACATCCTCATGAATTTCCAAGGTTTGATGGTTTCTTGTGGCAAGATGGAGATGGAGGCTCATTCATGGAGTTTTATGGTGGAGACATATCAAGAAAGGACAAAGTTGGAGGACACAAGCAAGCAAATGGTCATCACTCACATTTATTGTTTGGTTGCTGTAATTTTCCATAGAGTACAAAGTTTGAAACATGGAGGAATGATTTCATTCACATTCTCTTTGGTTCTTCATGTTCTAGTTATATCTTGATGTGCAAAATTGATGTAAGAAATAGTGAAGCATCCAATTTGGACACTATTCTCTATATCAATTATGAAAGATACTTTAGAACCTTAGAAAGAAGATCTATACTTAGGATGGAGATCATTCTAAAGTTGGATCAAAGTTCTATTGTCAAAACTATGCCAAAACTAGTTGAAGAGGGAGTGTGAGAGATTTCAACTAGTTTAGTCTAGTTTAGTCACATTTTGGTAAATTGTCAATAAGAGGCCAAAACTCATTTTAGACTTAGAGATAAACTTTTTGAAGTGATATTAGTTTGAAATACATTCAATAAACACTTTCGAAAAGTGTGGGAAAGTTGGTAGTCGAGTTTGAGAGAGATTCAAATTTGAACTTTGGGTACATTGAATCTAGACCCAAAAATAGTAGGGTTTACATTTTGGAGGGAAAGCCAAGTGGCCAAATAGGGTTTGGAAACTCTATAAAAGGATGTAACTCGTGGAGAGACACATCTTCTCTCTTCTCTCTCTCATTTCATCATTATACATGGTTCTCTTTGGGTTCTACTACTCATTGGTGCACTATTTTGGTGTTATCTTGCAATCTTGTGTGTAGAATGATCATTTATTGTTATTTTCGGTTCCACACGTGTGAAATACAGTAGGGTACTGTAATTGTACGGACAACAAACATATTTTATGTTTTGGTTCATGTTTGATCAATATCTCTTAGAGTTTGCATCTCATTTTGTATGTAGATGCTGATTTTTCTACATTGGCAGGATTGTTGGTTTGCTCCTTATTGTAACCAAAGATTTGGGACATGGATTGGATCTTGAATGATATGAAATCTTTCACACGACGCAGCTTTTGCTGAAGTGAACGTTGGTGAAGATGTGAAAAATGCGTCACTCTAACGAAATGCCATAGGTTTGATTAACAGGGTGCCTTTGCTTCCTAGGGCACCTTTGGCATTTTGTAAGACAGTGTCACGTTTTTTGCCTGTCACAAAAACAAGTGTAAAAACACAGTGCCGCGTTTTGTTAGCCTGTGAGAATTTACGTGTAAATATGCAGACTGCGCGACAACGTGAGTAAAAATACAACATGAATGGAGGCAAATTAAAATGGGATTTAGGAGAGTAGAGGAGATAAATCCAACACCCCCCCCCCCCCCCCCTCCCCCCCCCCCTTCTTAATCTGGATCCATGAATGCCTTGATCTTTAGACTAAGCAATGCACAAAATTTGCTATGTGCATTAAAACTTAATGCTTTCACAAATATATCTGCAACCATGTCCTGCGTTCTGCAGTACATTAAGCTTAACTCCTTGATGAGAACCTTGCCCTTGATGTAGTTATATCTGATTTCAATGTGCTTACTCCTAGAGTGAGATCTAGGGTTGGCCAATAAGGCAATAGCACTCTGATTATCACAGAATAAAATTGTAGGGCTGTACTGATACAGATTAACGTCTGATAGTAAATTTCTCAACCAAAACAATTCCTTAATAGATTGAGAAGCAACCATGTATTCTGCTTCTGTAGAAGAAAGTGCGATAGAGGTTTGCTTACGACTGTTCCATGAGATTGGATCGCCGTTGAAGAAAAATGTAAATCTAGATGTGCACTTACGATTGTCTACATCTCCTCCTCAGCTTGCATCAGAATATCCACTGAGCTGATGAAGGTTGTCGTTGCTGACATTTCCATAGCAGATACACTGGTCCATGGTAGCTCAAATATACTTCATGACTCTTATGAGAGCCTTCCAATGGGTAATGCTAGGATTAGCCATGAGTGAGCTTACTGCAAAAGAGATATCTGGTCTTGTATAGACCATTGCGTATATGAGAGATCTAAGTATCGATCGATAAAGATACTCTCTCATATGCTCCTCTTCTGGGGACATTGGTCCTTTGACAAAGTCAGGCTTGGATCCATTGGTGAGTGAGCTAATTCACAATTCATTAGATTGTATTTGCTAAGAATATTGTGAAGATACCTTTGTTGACTGATGTAAATCAGTTGTTTCGCTCTGTCTCTATGGATTTGAATGCCCAGACAAAAGTGAGATTCACTCAGATTAGTCATGTCGAACTCTGAAAATAGCATTTGCTTGGAATCCTTGATGATATTGTTGATGAAGAACAACATATCATCCACATATAAGGTGACGATAATGAAGGATTGCTGCACTGACTTGGAATAGACGTTGCAATCAGCAGTGCTTGGTTTAAATCCTTGTTTGATGAGGAATGTGTTGATCCTTTGAAACCAAGCTCTAGCAGACTGTTTCAAGTCATATAGTGCTTTGTCGAGTTTACAGACATGATCCTTCATACCTTCCAGAACGTATTCTTTGGGTTGGATCATGTAGATATCTTCTTATATAACTCCATTTAGATAAGCTGCTTGTACATCAAGTTGATGTACTTCGAGGTCGGCAGCTGCAGCATAAGACAAGAGTATTCGGATCGACGAATGTTTGATGATTGGACTAAAAGTCTCACTGTAGTCGACATTCGGGATTTGGGTGAATCCTCGTGTTACTATTCTAGCCTTTCTTCGAACATTTGCTCTGTTGGCATTATATTTGATCTTAAAGATCCACTTGCAATTAATAATATTGCAACCAATAGGAGCTTCGACTAATGATAATGTCTGATTCTTGATCAGAGAGGAATACTTTTTGTCCATGGCTTCTCTCTAGAGATCAGAGTTTGGTTGGCTGAGTGCCTCTTCGACTGTCGTTGATTCCTACATTAAGAGACAGGCAGACTCAGGAGTATACCTTGTGGGCTGTGTGCGCACTCGGCTTGATCTTTTGGGATGATTCGACTGATGAACCGCTCCTGGGACTTGTTGCTGGGTAGCAGCAACATCTTCATCTGATTCGTTGTCTCAAAGTGGGTCGACAATAAACACACCTGAGCCAGAAGATCGTGCTGTCGTGTCAATGGTAGGAGATGTAGATTCTTCTTGAGCAATATCCTTGCCTTTGAGGTCGACAAATTGATCCTCAATAAAGACTGTATCCCGGCTATACAAGATTTGCTAGGTATCAGGATTGTACAACTTGTAGGTGTTATCAGATGAAGTATATCCAATCAGGATGGCCTTTGAGGCCTTGGAAGTCCAATTTCTTCCTTGTGTCTTTTGGGATCTGCACGTAGGCAATGCACCCAAACACTCTCAGGTTCTTCACAGAAGGCTTAGAGCCTGTCCACACCTCGTGGGGTGTCTTGCCTGAGAGGGCCTTAGTCGAACATCTGTTTTGGATGTAAGTTGTAGTGGAGACAACTTCAGCCCAGAATCTCTTGGGCAGCGATGCATGCACTAGCATACATTTGGCTAATTCAACCAGGGTACGGTTTTTCCTCTCGGCTAAGCCATTAGACTAAGGACTATAAGGAGTGATGAATTGCTGCTCAATGCCTTGACTTTGGCAGTACTCCTTAAACTCGATAGAGATATATTCTCCGCCATTGTCTAACCTTAGAGCCTTGATCGTCAGTCCAGTCTCCTTTTCTGCGCACTCCTTGAAGATTTTGAAGCAGTTGAAGGCTTTTGATTTCGTCTTTATAAAATACACCATAGTCCTTCTGGAAAATTCATCAATAAAAGTTATAAAATACTTTGCGTCCTTCAATGAAGGATTTTCCATTAGGCCACAAATGTTTGAATGTACAATGTCTAACAATCCTCTAGCAATATGCTGATGGCTTGATTTAAATGGTTTCCTAGTCTGTTTACCAACTAAACAATCTTGATAGACAAGTAACTCAACTTTATCACGAGGATAGTCGAGATCAAGAACAATAGATTGTCTAGACATTTGTTGCACAATAACATGATTCAAGTGACCAAGTCTGTAATGCCATAGTAAACTTTTATTTGCATGAATAGAAGTATTGAGCACCTGACTAGAGGCAGAAAAGCAATGACTTAATTTATACAAGTATCCATGCCTCTTTCCGAGTGCTAGAATCTTGTCTGTCCTATCAACTACTTTGCACTGATCACATTCAAATTCTACTCTATGTCCTAGATCTGTGATTTTGCTTATAGAGAGCAAATTCGTAGATAAATTTGGTACATATAGGACTTTAGAGAGTAGCTTAGACTGATCATTTGCAAAGTTTAATCTTATAGTACCATCACCTTTAATAGCTTGTGTGCTATTGTCGCCAAGGTGAACATATTTCTGGGTACTGTAAGGTGAATAGGACTCGAAACATCTAATGAGGTTGGTCATGTGCTGAGTGGCTCCAGAATCCAGGAACCAAGAACTGTCGCCGGATACTCCTTGATGGTTGGTCATGAAGGCATCATGATCCACTTCTTAAATAGGCTGTGGAGCTTCTGCAGCTGTATTTGCCACTTGATTCGACTGCCCCTTGCTGTTGTTCTTTGCTTGAAGTATCCGACAGTCTTGAATTTCGCTTGCAGTATCTGTGGAACAGTTTCTTCTTTGTCTGCGGATTCAACTATTTTTTGTGCTAAGCTGGTTTTTGGTCTGGCTTTGATTGCTTCATGCCTTTCTTCTTCTTCTGCTTAGTCGTGCTCTTGTTGGTGTATAAGACGTGAGAATCAGCTGAGGAACTTGAGGCTTTGTTCCTCCGCATGTCTTCCTGCAACAACATAGTAATGACTCTCCAAAGAGTCAGTTCTGGATGTGTCGTGATGATCATCACCCAGCTATCATATGAGCTTGGCAAGCTTGTGAGTAGTTGCATCACTGCATCTTGATCGTTTATGACAGATCTGACGACGTTCTTGAATTGATTGATGTGATTCTGCAAGTAATCACCATTCGCCATCTTGAGGGAGTAAAATTTCTTCTTGAGATGTAGCTTGGAAGCTATATCTCGCACTTCGTATAGTGTGATCAAGATGTCCCAGACTTCTTTCGATTTTTGAGCCTCAGATACATGGCCGATCTGGGTATTCGTGATGTTGAGGATGATTAGCGCGAAAGCCTTTCCATCCTCCAGCCTCCATCTGGCGATTGCTACGTCGTCTGCTTCAGGTTTCCCTTCTACACCTGGCTCTGATACCATGTTGGAGAAAGCGGGTGTGTCATGTGTGAGAAACAAAAAATAGCTCAAAAAGAAAATGAACACAAAAAAAAACGAAAGAGAAACGAACTCGAACAAAAAGTGTTGCGCAGCGGAATGAGCTATATGACTCTTTTCTTAAGCATGACTATGACTATCAAAAATGAATAGAACATTAGTGATAGAAATCACGGTCGTTCTGATTACGTAGCCAAACGTTAATAAAATACCAAAAGAATAATTTGTCATGAACAGCTAGACAAATTATCTGTAGCGAATGATTCGCAAAGAGCTAGACTGAGCTAGATTGATAATCAGTCGCGAATGATTCACGAAAGGCAAGACTAAATATTAGTCGTCAACAACTAGACTAATATTAACTCGCTAAAAACATATTACCAGATTGAGCAACTAGAAAGTCAGACAGAATGAAAATTAAGCATAGCAATATTGACGCAAATCTGAACGCAGAACAAAAGAGCTGTTATCAGATTAAGTATAACAAAATATACATGTCAATAATGCGGTAGAGCACAAGACAAAAGTGGACGAAACCGCGTGCTCTACAAAGCTAATTCAATCTGTAAAGGAATGAAACCTATTACTGACAATAAAAAATCAATGCGCAAGGCATCTACTTCGTCTATCTCTGATAAGCTTCTGATGCTAAATTTACACACACTTGATCTTCAATCTCTTAATCAATCCGAATACGCAAATGATATTCAATATATATACACAATGTTACAAGTGTGCATATGAGGAAAGTACAAAGTGGACGTGCTGTCTGTAGGAGATCGTGGGTGGCTACTATCGTTGTCAAATTTGTTAGCACAGTTGCATGGGGTGAGCGTGAAAAGGGTGCGACGTCAGCTTTTGCTGAAGTGAACGTTGGTGAAGATGCAAAAAATGCGTCACTTTGACGAAATGCCATAGGTTTTGATTTACAGGGTGCCTTTTCTTCCTAGGGCACCTTTGGCATTTTGTAAGACAACGTCACCTTTTTTGCCTGTCACAAAAACACGTGTAAAAACACAATGTCGCGTTTTGTTCGCCTTTCATTCGCCTGTGAGAATTTACGTGTAAATATGTAGACTGCGCGACAGCGTGAGTAAAAATGCAGCATGAATGGAGGTAGATTAAAATGGGATCTAGGAGAGTAGAAGAGATAAATCCAGCAAGCACTTTGAATAGATCCAATTGAGATCCAATACCAAAAACACCATCCAATTTAGTGTTTACTAGCTTTTCCTTGGCTTTAACTCCACTATAAGGCTCCAATTCTTGCAATTCCCTTCACAAGTGTGAGTGCACAGACTACCACAGGAAGAGAACAGTACCTCAACTTTCTAATCAATCCCACAAATGCAAAGAACCAAATGCCAATAGCAAATATCAAGCATAGAGATCACCAACAACAATGATAGAAGGAAAACCAAATTTTTACTCATACATTGATGGAGAAACCATCACATATTTATACATAAGTAGCTCGGATCTGAGCATTTTAGGGCTTCTCTGAACTCATCATAACCTAACTCTAACATCCAACCTAATAGGCCATTGGATCCACCCTAATTAAGGGTCAAGATCTTGAGATCCAAAAACAATGTCAAACTTGCTATTTCTGGCTCCTGCGTTTTCTCTAAGCTATCTATGTACATTTTGGCCTCATTTCAAAGGTTCCATCACAAAGCAGGATGTGGAATAAATTCTTGAAAAGCATCCTATGCTATTTGGCATGTGGGACATGGCATAACATGGCCAAATTGCCAATTACAAGTCTATGACCAAAATTGGTCCAAACTAGCTTGTGAAATTTTAACAATATCAACTTGAATGCATTGTTATTCTCTTGATCTTCGCTTTAGTTTTATTACTATGGCTATTTGATTGAGTTTGGCACATGACAAGGCTTGTAAATGCTTGTAAAAAAAATTCACATTAAACAAAATCGCTTTAGGGTCTCCTTGATAGGAGGAGCACAAAGTCATGAATTGTGTCCTTCGAAGTGCACAAAGTCATGAATTGTGTCCTCCTTTGCCAAGACTTCAAATAATAGCAAATTCCTTTGGTACATATTGTACATCCAAACCCTTGGAGTGTTTCACATTATCTCAATATTGGGACTTGAAGAGTTGAACTTCAAGTTTAAGGGAAGGCACCCAAGGGAGAGGGACTTCAAATGCATAAAGCACTCCCAAAAAGTTTAAATTTTTTAATATTTTTGGATAGGTTGGATGGAGGAACTTTACAAATAGTTAGGTTCTTTCATTCATATTGCCATTAGCTTGTGCGAGGTAAAGGATCCAAATACAAAGCAAGCAATTTCTTTGCAATGCTTTAGAGTTTAAGACATTTATAGATAAATTTACTTACATGCTAAGAAAAAGAAATATCCACTCAAAGTAGTTAAGTTAAATCACATAATAGATTGCATTGCATAATTGAGCTCAAACTGAAGACAAGTACAATTGCAAGGGTCAAGTCCGGATGGCCTTGCCGATATGCTCAGTATAATATGGAAGACAGAAGCACGGTGAAGCACATGCACGTAGACGTCAGGACTAACTCTCATCATCTTCATCAAGAATACACTTGGTGACTTGAATCTCAAGCAATGTCAGTAAACTTTGACTATTTTCACAACCTTTCTTGACCAAGTTGAATACAAAATCTTGGAAGGCAGAAACAAACTGGGTGATGGTGGTTCCAGTTTACTGTTGAAATGTTCGGAATCCATGAGAAACGTATGCGCCTGCCTTCCAAGGACAGCCGTTCTACTCAAGATTAGATGCTTCCGTGTTCACAAGTATGCCACTTATTGGGGATTTGAATCTCGATTATCTCTTTGCTCGATATCAATTTTTTGGCTTGTGTAATCGAGTCCTTCTTTGGACAAAATGTTGGAGATCACTAACAGATAATCGGTAAGATATGGCAACATCATCTTCTCCTACCAGCTCGCAACAGATGAGGATTCCTGCAAATGCACAAACGTGTTTCTTCGATGTTTGGAATGGTATCATATTACATGGTTAACAGAAAAAGGAAGATAGATTTCTTGGTGCAGCAGCAAAATACTAAAGAGACATATTAAATTTGAAGAATTTTTGCCTGAGCTGATGATTTGCTGAGTGCTTACCTCAAATCTGCATACACGCGCATCTTTGTAGATTTTTCCTGGCCTGCAGAAGTAGCCTCTGTCAGGATCGCAATGGCGATCTTCAAAGCATATGCATAATCCACCCAATGCGCATTTGTTCCCAAACTTAAAGTCAGATCTCAAATCTCCTTCGAACTTATTAAGACCAAGCACTACATCCGACCATTCGCTCGAAAACAGTTCATCCGGATCGAATCTCCGTTTTACTTGTAGGAACTTTTCAAGATTATTGCACCTCCTGGCAGCCACACCATCGTAGAACACCGAGTCTCTGTTCTTTGCCCAGTGCGGGTGGCCATCATACTTTTGCATTAACATTTGTTCAATTTCTTCCATAACATCGCCATTGAGTCTTGGCGAGTTTGCATCTCTTGATCGAAAATAGGTAAAATCGATGTCGACGACATCTTCGTTTATTCCCAAGAAGGCTCTAGACTTCTTCATATACCGCAGCATTATTCCACCATACAAGCCTAGTCCGCAGAGCCCATTCGGATCAATGTCACGAATCTTTTTAATGTCGAGGATGAGCTCTGAAATATTTGACAAAGAAACTGCAATGGCAGTCTGATAGAATATGCTGCTGTTAATACGAGGATCCCAGTAGCAAAATGCAGAATCGGGGAGAACTTCATCAATTCCATCTTTTTGAGAAGCACAACTTGATTGAGACTGCACTCCTGTGGGAGTGAGAATATGTTGTTTAGTTGAATATGAATATGAATCTTGGCATCCCCCCGATGCTTGCATGAGATGATTGAATCCGACCACAGGAAATCCTGTGAAGGAGCTACCATCATTTAAAAAACCGTTTCCATCACTGACACGTTTATTCAGTAGCATCTCTGATATCTTGCAAGCTGTTGCTGCATTCCGTGTCTTCTCAAGGAACTCCTCTGCCACAAAAAAAATCTTGTTTACGATCGGCTAGCAACTGCGCTATCTAGGCAAAGTGTTAGTGGACTCATCAGAGTCCTTTTCGTAAATTCTAAAAGGCTCTGGAATACAAATCATGTTCACTATTGCAAATATCCACTTCGTATTAGCTCCTTATAAGAGAAGGAAGAATTAACCAGTTGCTGCGAGAGACGTCAAAGAATACCGCAAAAATAACAGTGACCTGAATCCGCAAAAGAAACAAAGATTACCTCCTCTCCGTGCTTGCTCTATTTGAGCAACTGGAATGCCTTGAAACCCCTGATATTTGTTGATACCATCTCCAGGAGAATCTACAGATACAAGATCATCCAATCTATACAACGCCTTTCTGATGGATGGATACCATGTGATGTCTCCAAAATCATGAGCCTGAGCAAAAGAAAGCACATCCTCCTCCAACAAATTGTCAGCTCTTGCCTCGAGCGAAACTGACCGCTTGAACATCGGATGCAATGCAAATGTTACTTGTAAGATCACTCCAAGCACTCCTAGAGAGACTCTGGCAGCATCCAGATCCTCGTCTACATCCGTCAAGCTTACAATCCTGACGTAGCCCTCTTCTTCCGTAGAAGGTACAGCTAATCTCATGGCGGTGATGTACTCGTGGAGAGCGCTTCCCTTGTTCCATAGGCCGCTTCCATGAGCTCCAGTTGAAACAACACCTGTGACGGAAACTCCATCCCAGTATGTTGTGTAAGGGAGAGCGAGGCCGAAATCAGCAGCATAGTCGATAAGCGTTCTAAGCTGCACGCCAGCGTTGGCTGTTATTGTCATAGCGCTCTGATTGACGGACATGGCAGTGGAATAATCTCGCGTGCTGATCAGAAGGCCGTCATCACCGCCGGGGCAAACAAACTTGGAAAGAGTATGCGACCATTTGCTTACAACCTTCATCTTTTGTTTGCATTTCACGGCCTCAGCCATTGCTTTAACTAGCTCCTCCTCAGTGGTTGGATAGACCACATTGGCAGCCTTGCAAGGAATATGATCCATCCATAGTCCTTGATAATTGTCAACCGTGCAGCCATTTCCATAGCATTGCACGGGTGGTGGCGGGATTGCATGCAGCAGTGAAACATAAAACTGAAGCAAACAAAACTGAAGCAACCAAATTCTGGAGCTCATCTCGTACGACTCAGGTAACAACGAAGATCAACATGAAATTATTCAAAGCAAGGATACATCTCTGCAGCCTGGCTCACGGCCGGAACAAGAAAGTTCAGTTTTAATTTTGAATCCTCTTATCCTGAAAATCAGCCTTCAAACATAAGGTAAAATACCTTGAATCTGATAAATCAACAGAGGCATAGGTAACAGCCACGGTACAAGTACCCAGATGCAATATGGATCGTGAACAGAATATCGCCGGCAGAAGCACGAGAAAGGATAGCGATTGCATAAAAAAGTTGCAAGGAGCAACTAGCTGCAAGCTGTTGAGCTTGGAAGATAGTGGGATGGTCCTTATTATGCACGGTACAAAGTACAAAAAGAAAAAGTTTCCAGCATTATCGCAAATCAAATAAGCTCGCAAAAAGAAGAGAGAGAGAGAGAGAGAGAGAGAGAGATGAATTAGAATCTTTTAAAATTTTCAACAAGATGACCAAAGTTAACATACAATGACGTCTCCTTGAAAGCGACGCCGCACCACTTCCTGACATAAATTACTCTCCCAAATCCGAGTGCTTTTACATGTAACATAGGCATTTCTTACCATGCATTATTATTATGCGTAAGCCAAATGCATTATCTCCATCATCATCATCATCCTTGTGCAAGATCTGGATTAAGCGGGCTGCAGCGACAGGAGAAGCATGGATCGACACAATTTCATACGAAAAAACTGGATCGACAGAATATGAATAGAAAGAAAGTACTGGAAACATGAAAGAGTCAGAAATGAGAATACGTAACCCCAAAAAAATGGCGGGCAAAAATTAGCGACACAGAGGAATCGGCGTCCGCCATCACCGTCTCCTCTCGAAGCTCACGTCTCACTTTTCAAAGGACCCATGGACACGTACCGTGACTACTGGTCAGGTCCAATGACCGGAGATAACCTCCATATGCAATTTCACTCTTTTTCCTTGAATCCACACCATCTACTCCAAAGGTAAAGATGGATGGCATTAACCAACCAAATTGAAAATAAGGTGTTTATTTTGGGGTCCTCATCCTCTAAAACTACCCATTCTTCTCACAAATACACTTCCCATGTCACCATCCAGTCTCCATGCATTTCACCCATTCTTTGAATTTGTAGTCCAAACAACCAACTCCCATCAACCTTCTGACAAGTGTTCCAGTCAAAGATCATTTTCCTAGAATTTGTATCACCTACTCAACAAGGCAGACGAGGTTGGAGGTTGACCATTCTCTCCCAACTCAAGAGACGAGAGAGCTGGTTAGAGAGGCTGCAGGGGTCAGCCTCTCCACAGGTCCATGTGAAGGTGGAGATCTCACCTACCACCCGTTCTTGACGTGCTTTCCAACATGTGAGAAGGCCCTAACGAGTTGAGTTGGATAAGAGTGTTATCATTAATGCTTGGTAGTGAGTTGAGTTGGATATGAGTGTTAATGCTCTTATTCATGTCAACCAAAATGCAAGCTAGAGCCCTAGTGGTTGCATCATTCATGTTCAACAACATTGTGTGCACCTTGTTGGTTTTACCTACACATACTAGGTATATGGGTTTCAACATTGGATTTAACACACGTAAAATTAAGGTGACACTATTGAGTGACTTTTGCATAGGTAAAATGGTCATAAAAGTATGGGGACGTGATCAAGTGACCTATGCATTGGGTAAAACAATCCATGAATTATGGTGGGACTGTTAGGATGAGCCCTAATTACACTGGATCATTGTGAAATGTCACTAAAATATCCGTTATCAAGGGTAAAGGATTGGCAAAGTGTTCTACTTTATGGCTGGATTTTTTCTATGGCTCACATTTCTTGACTTTTTATAAGATATGATGTCTGCCTAGTCCAAGTTGTACACAAACTTTTGTGGGCCATATAAAATGCCTTGAAAACATGACGGATTATATAGCATTTATATTTTGGTGGCATGTCCCTATCATTTGGTTGACAATAGTGTTTGCCATAAATGTTGCTTTTTAACATATCACTACTTTTTAGACCTACTCTCAATAAGCTTTCACCATTGCTTCCACTTTGAATAGGCCCAAAACTTAATGGGCATCCTCATTTACACACCAATTTGTTGTAAGCTAAATTCTTCCTTTAGTGTAATATTCGCAACTTTACATGGGCTAGAATGGAGCATCATATTCTCAAACCACAACTGTTGTTGATCTGTTTTACCCTCATTTTGGATGATGGTGGTTTTTCCTCATTCTATGTTTGAAAATATGATCTTTTAGCTAGAATGGAATGTAGTCAATCAAGGAAATGAAAGTCATATGGGTAAGTCCTTAAATGGAAATTAAAAAACAAACATTTCTTGTATGTTAATATACAAATGTTGAATAATGAATCATCAAATTTTAACCAACTTCAAAAAATCCAACTATAAATTTTGGGGTTGAATAATATATTAATGTTTATCCAGAAGTATGAAACCAACATAGTCCAATAACTAGTAAAAATGATTGTGTTATACAAAACAAATAAGATTAGACCACTTGCTTTTGGCTTACTAACTATTAACTAGTTGATGTGAACTACAATCTAGGCATAATTTCACGCTTATACATTGTTATTCTAATATAAGCTAAGAGTGAGAGACTACAAAAATTATTTATATTGTAAGGTAACAAAGATCCAAGGCAAAAAGAGGAATCCTATATTTATATGAAACAAGAACCTAAAGTTTAGGTTTTGATAGACTCGTAACCAAGTATATGGGTTCTGGAAACTTGCAACAATTTTCTCGGTCAATTGATAAAAAAATTGGCAACATTTTCTCAATAAATTGTGGGTCATTGGCAGGAAATTGTTATTGTCGCTTGCATTTGTTATATGGTCTCAAGAATCGTGATATCCACAAAAGTTTACATTCAATCCCCTAAAGAATGAAGATGCCCACCTCTAATCTCAAATTTTACACACACACACACCCACGTGTCTAGATACATGAAAACACTAGTACAATCAATACCAATTATAAATCATAAACGTGAATCAATTTTTTATCCAAAAAAATTATAACACATATTAAACTAAATTTGTGTATTTAAAATGGTCTTTCTAGATTATCTTTAGTAATGTGATTAACCTTGCCAAATAACCCCTACCACTTGCCACTACATAGACCAATTTTCTATACCAAATATACGAATCATGGTTATATTGTGCTTGAAGCACGTGTAGAAAGGTAAAAAATTCATATGTAATAATAAAAAATGGTTGACATTGTGTAAAATTTCTAAATTCAAGTTGTGACATGAGTTGAATAATCATGTTTTGTACAAGAACTTATTAATACATATACATAAAAATCTCAAAAATAAAATCTCCTTAACATTGTGCTCTTCAAGTTGATAAGAAGACAAACAATATGGGAAATGATAGTGACTCAAGAAAAGATGTTGATGCCCTCTTGTGAAAAGTGTGGTCAAGAGGTCCTATTCTCCAACTATGCCCTAAAATGGCAACTTCTAGGTACTTAACCAAAAACCTCGAAAATCTAGTCCAAATGCAATGTACCAAATTTAACCAATTAGAATGGCTCCAAACACGACCTCATCCACTTAGCTACTTGTTAAAAATAGTAATAACACTATTTAGAGCTTAACCGACATTTATGAAACTAACTTTAAGCTGAGATTTCACTTTGGCCTTCAAAATTGCCAAATAAAATGTCAAAACTAGTTGACAATTTTCACACTCCCTCTTCAGCTAGTTTTAGAATAGACTTTGAGAATACTCCAACTGAAGTCCTATGCTTTGTAAACAAGTCTTTCCCAATGCTTAGGTGAAGATATCAGCCACACACTCCCTTGATGAGACATGTTGAAGCCCCACTTCCTTTGCCATGAATTGTTCTCTCACAAAGTGATATGCCACCTCAATATGCTTGCTCCTAGTGCCATGAAAAATAGGATTGCTTGCCAATATTTGGGCTGAAATGTTTTCACAAAAGATATTTGGAATCTCCGAAAAATCCAGCAAGTGAAAATCACTAACCATCTTCTTGATCCATAACATCTCCTTTGTACAAGACATAAGTGCTTTGTATTCGGCCTTACCAGAAGACAACGAGATAGTAGCTTGCTTTTTTGACATCCAAGAGATAGCTCCATCTCCTATAAAGATATCATGTGCACTTATGGACTTCTTATCCATTTGATCTCCTGCAAAATCTGAATGGCGAAACGAGGAATGAACCTCTAATTTTGCAGATGGACAACACATCTGCAATACATCTGACAAAGGATCCTGTGTTTCACTCAAGGACAAAACACATCACAATCAAGTACCACTTGATAAGGGATCTGATCGAGAAGAAGAAGCTGTAGACTACTTTCATTGGAATGAAGGAGATGGTTGCTGACATTTTCACAAAGGCCTTAGACAAAGGTCTATTCGAGAAACAAAGGAGCAGTCTTGGAGTTATCAAGCTATCATGCTTTGAGAGGGAGCTGAAGAAACAAAATGTTTCTGTTACCAAAGCTCTGTTAGCTTTCAACTCCCAACCTGACGAACAGACACGAACGCAAAATATTTGAGAAAGAAAAATGTTTGTGACACAACAGGAGAAAGTCAAACGACACGAAAAAGGAGAAGGTCAAAGACTCAAAGCGACACGAAAATCTTCACGACACTTTTGACACTTCACGTTCCAAAGGATCAAGAAGATCAAACAAGTACCATGAAGTACAAATCCATGATCTGATATGATGACGTCAGCGGAAGAGCGTTAGGACGTGTCTAACCCACTACTCTCTAATCTGTGATTAGTTAGAGATTTTTTAATCTATCTAATCAGATATGCTACTCTGAATATATGCAATTGCTAGATGCATCAAATAGTAGCAGATAGACAATATATAGAAGAGAAGTCCGTCTGTGAGCGAGACAATTTTGTAAGTAGGATCTACAAAGATCCAAGAAGTCCGCTAGTAAGCGAGACACTGCTACTTCTCTCACGCCAATGCGCTATGTGGGTATGTCACACAATGCTTGAAACAAAGAGGATCAATAGATGATGTTGTAGCTGTTATGCACATATCATTCTAAATCTTGTCTGATCTCGATTGAATTACTGTCTGCTATTGCTCGTGTATCTCATTCACTTATTTTATCTATTCCGCACATTGGTTCAAGCATGTTGAATGCTGAATTAACTTATAACGTAGGTCAGCAGTGTCTGTCTACTTTCAAGAGGATTGTAGGAATGATATAGCAGGCAATGACCAGCAATCATATCCGAACTCCATCCGAATTGATTTCATTCACGATTAATGTTTTCGCTTCAATGGAATCAGACCTCTATTGCTATCAGTAGTAGTCAGAGTCCTGAATTTCCTGAATTAATATGTTTTTTTCTTTAGCTTTGTCACTCTTAGTTTGCTGTTCTTCCAATGCTTTCATCTTCTCATCGAACTATGACTGCATCTGTAGCTGTTGACCAAGTTTTTCGAACTCATTAATCATCAACTCTGCTATTGCATTGATGTTCGTGGATGCAATAGTGGTGGATGTTGTGGTAGTTTGCCTAGCTATATATGGCAACATTCCAATATTTGATTCATCATTTGAAACTTCATCCTCCTCTCTTATTGCATCATCCATAGCATGTTGTAAGGACACATAATCAGTTCGGCGTTTAGGCTAACGTCTAATCCTTTTAGGTAGACCTGCTAATAGCCACATGATCATTATCGATTAAATCAGGATAACATTCAGATCTGAGGTGTTTAACCCGTTCAATATAATCTCACACCATTTCTCTCTTTTGCAATTTAGTTTTACTTAAAAGTAGGAAAGGATCTTCCATAAACTTTTTGGGTTTAAATCTTGTGATTAGGCCAGCTTTAACCACTTCCCAATCCATACGTTTAGTCTCATCTTAGTTATAAAACCAATCTTGTGCTGCTCCAGTTAAGGCCATAGGAAATAGCTTAAGTTTATCTTGTGAGAAACCTTTGAAGAGTCTGACTAGATCAGATAACCTATTATACTTTGGTATATCTAGATGAGGTGACCTTCAAAAAATAACTTTTGGAGAAACAAACGGAGGTTCAGGTGGCTGACATTCATCATCTATATCAATCATCTTTGCAAATCACTTTAAACAACGAGATTGGATCTAGATTTTTCAATCAACTCCTATCTCTGATTAGATTTGTAAGAACTCTATCACTTGACAATAATCAAATTTTTGATTTTGGAAAAAAAAAAATTCTTGATCAAGCGATCGACACGTCTAGAATAAGAATTTCTTACAATCAATATTAGACTGTGACAGAATCTTTCAAAAATTTGATAGTAGCTATATTTGATAGATCAAAACTCAAAATAGTATTGCTGAAGGTTTCCTAGATGAAGGTTGACTCAGCAAGAGTTCTTTCACTGCTATTTTAAATTAAATCACTTATCTAGCTATTTTTGACAAATCTGGTAAAACTAACCTTCGTCTAATTGACAGTAGGTATATCTAGTACAAATAAGACTAGGGTAGAACTGACGAAGTTTCTTTCTGTCCAAAAATGAATTTTGGGAGTATTTTCTCTCTCTCTCTTTCTCTCTCTTACAAAAAGCATAGGATCATCTCAATAAGCATCAAATCCAACAATCAGCAAATCTAAAGAAAACATGAGAATTAGGTTAGATGAAGAGCAAGGACATTTCATATCCATTCCATAAGAGGGCCAATATGCTTGTATTGAAATGAAGAAAATATGTACATATGATTCAATTTACCACTATATATAGTGGATTTTAGGGCTTTGGCCTCAAATCCTATTGGCCAATTTCTTGTTGATTTTTTGATTTTTGGACAATGACTGATTAGTACAATCAATCTTCAAGAGGTGTTGATTGCCAAATCAAGCGATCTAACAAGTTCTACTGATTAGATCAATCTTGATTGTACTTTAATCTATAAATCCACTTACAAGAAAGTGGCTTCTTCCCATGTGGACGGTATACAAGATCCCAAGTTTGATTATCTAGCAAAGCATCAAGCTCTACTTGCATTGTATCTCTCCAAAATTGTGACTTACTAGTATCTTCAAAACTAGATGGCTCTTCAAGCATTGTGGTTGAGGAGTAAGAAGTAGTAGGATTTGAGTCTTCCCTTGCTTTCCCTTGTCAAGGTAGGTAAGCCTTGATGTCTCGGCCTTGTGCCTTGTAGATCTCCTTAGACCTCTTGGATCTTGAGGTAAATCCTCCAAAACTTCATCACCTTGAAGCTCCTCCTTGGGCCTTGCAAGATCTTGGACACATTGTGAATTAGATGCACTTTCTTACATCTTGAAACTTTGAGATTCATCTAACAAGACATCCTTACTCACTTTTACTTTACTCGAATAAGGATAAAAAATCTTATATCCTTTGCTACGTTCACTATAGCCAACAAAAATTTCTTTGAAAGAAGTTGCATCCTCTTTCTTCCTTGTTTCCAAAGGAATATGAACATAACAAATACATCCAAAAACTTTTAAATCTTTTACACTTGGCTTATTGCCATAGAAAGCTAGATATGGTGAGATCCCACCAATGGCATTGTTTGGAAGCCTATTACACGAAAAGTTAGCACATGTAATAGCCTCTTCTCAAAAAAAGAGAGGGTGGAGATGCATCTAATCTGAAAGATTTAGCACATTCACATAGAGATCTATTTTTCCTCTCAGCCACCCCATTTTGTTGAGGGGTGTAGGAACATGTGAACTCTCTTCTTATGCCATTACTCTCACAAAAATCTCTCCTTCTATTGAAGATATATTCTCCTCCATTATCACTACTTTGATGTTAGAACTAAGTTGCTTCTCAACAAGAGATTTAAACTTAACAAAAGCTTCATGTACAAGACTCTTCTTTGGCAATAGATCTATCCAAGTAAATATAGTACAATCATCTATGAAAGTCACATACATCAAAGCACCTCCATTACTAGCATGTGAAAAGGAATGTACATCAAAATGTATAAGATCTAAAGGAGAGGTAGATCTTGTCAAGGATCTCTTGTAGGATGTCTTGTGAGTCTTTGAAAGTCCACAAGCCTCACATATCTTGCCACATCTTGAGAATGATTTGGGGAGGCCGAGAGCAAGCTCCGTGGAGACCATGGATTCCATTGCTTGAAGATTAGGATGGCCTAATCTTTTATGCCGTAACTCCACTTGTGTCATCTCCTCCCTAACCATGTGGCCACATTATCATCCAATTTAAAAAGTCTTCCTTGCTTAATGCCACTAGGAAGCTGCTAGATTCCTTTTGGAGTGAAGCTTGTAACACTGCAAAATTCCTTCAAAATCAAATTTCCATAGTTGCTATCCCCAAGTATTTGGATGTAAATCCTTCGTTCATGTACCTGATAGGACAAGAAAGAAGATGGATAATAAATCCTTGGAGACTATCTTTGTTGGATATGATGATAGGATCAAGGCTTATAAGTGTTATGGTCCACTATCCACGAAGACTATTGTATCTCGTGATGTTGTCTTTGATGAGTGTTAGCAGATTCCAGAGAATCCTCAAATGCTGAGCCAAGCTGAAGACACAAGTTATCTCTCACCCATGACCGAGGAGGTCTCAGAAGGAAGAGAGCAGAAGAAGCTGAGAGCCGAGCATGAGAGCCAAGGAAATACTAGCTAGGAAGTTAGTGATTAACTATGTGAGCCTACATGGTGTATCCCAAAGAAGGAATGACCATGTAGGAGCTAGTAACATTTCCTTGAATAATTGTAATAAATGTAGACCCCCCTTAAAATAGTAAGAGTGAGCCACCTTTTGATGGTGACCTCTAGTGGAAGGGCAAATTCCACATGTAATTTCTAGTTTGGTGGAATTGCCACTTGGGCTCCACATGGGCAGCCTACTTGCTTATTTAAGGGCCCCCCTCTCGCTTTTGATTGTATTTCAAGTTATCTTGAGCTAATAAAGAGGATCCTCCATGAGTTCTTGAAGAACACTAAGCTCCTTGTTCATGGCAATGCTCTTGAGTGAGGTTTCTATGAGCATGCTTAATTCCCTTACATTGTGGATTAACTAGGATCTTGTTTCTTTGTTTCTTGCTTAGTTGTGGATTAGGATTCAGTTCTTGTTGTGGATTAAAGTAGGATTCAGCATTCAAATAAATTAGATAGGCTGGTTTGTGGCATAGATCTTGCACATTTCCTTTCAATTCAGTTCTTGATTGTTCTTGAGTAATCTAAGCATCAAGTGATGAGTGTTTCTTGATTCTTAGATTGTAAAATGCTGCTAGGAATCTTCTTTTTTGTTCTTGTTTCTTATTTCTTGAATCTTGTTTTCAGTAGTTAATCTAATTCTTGATTGTTCTTTGATTCAGTAGTTAGTGTAGGTTTGCTCCCTGCTCTGAAACGCTGATCCTCTTGAGTTGTAGATGGTTACATGGCTAATGTATGCATGTAGCGGAGTATCAAACCCGTTCTCCCATTGACAGGTTGGGAATTACATTGAAGCTGAGAAATGCTTCTGCTGTTGACTGTTCTAACAAGAAGATAATCCATAACGAACTGTAACGTCAGAAGCAATAAAAAAAAAGAAGAACCAAAGCCGTGTTCACAGAGGCAGTGAATCTGTGAACATTTGGCGCCATTCCACAGCTCCACGGACATTACACAGCTCAAACCATTCTGATCTGAGCTCCACAACCATTGCTCTATGCACTTCCACGCTATCACATCAGAGCACACCATTTTCAAACCGGCTTACCGCAAACCGCACTCCTCACCAGACGCTTCATGCTCCATTCCCAGCTGAGCCACAGTTCCATCTCAACCGGCACCAGAGCCATCTCTCACACCTCAACCGATGCGCTACAATCGGATCTCAACCGACGGCCTTCGGACTTATCTCAACTGATGACCATCAATCTAATCTCAACTGACGCGCATCAGTTAGATCTCGACCGACGCCCATCTCTCGGATCTCAACCGATGGCCTTCAGACTTATCTCAACCGACGGCCTTCAGACTTATCTCAACCGACGGCCATCAATTCAATCTCAACCGAAGCCCATCAGTTAGATCTCAACCGACGCCCATCTCTCGGATCTCAACCAATGGCCTTTAGTCCTATCTCAACCGACAGCCTTCAGACTTATCTCAATCGACGACCATCAATCCAATCTCAACCGACGCCCATCAGTTATATCTCGACCGATGCCCATCTCTTGGATCTCAACCGACGGCCTTCAGACCTATCTCAACCGATGGCCTTCAGACTTATCTCAACCGACGGTCGTCAATTCAACCTCAACCGAAGCCCATCAGTTAGATCTCAAACGACCCCCATCTCTTTGATCTCAACCACCGGCCTTCAGTCCTATCTCAACCGACAGCCTTCAGACCTCTCTCAACTGACGAACTTCAGTTACATCTCAACCGAAGCCCATTAGTTAGGTTCAAGCCTTTTTGCTTTGTAGAAAGTCCTTTTGTCAAACTAAGTAATATCAAAATGACAAAAGACAAAAAAGTATGTGACTACATTGAACGATTTAAACGCTTAAAAAGTCAGGTACAAGAGCAACCTACTGAGTCCATGTTCATCATTTGGTTTCTCGTTGGACTCCCACGATGGATACGACGTGATCGTTCCAATGATGAATACACATCATTGAAACAAGCCATGTCTGATGCCATTCGGGAAGAAGACGAGGGCTCAGATGTGGATGAACCATGTGAACGAAGAGCACATCGTGCCGTCCAAGAAGCTCGACAAAACGATGACACACGAGAACAGTTATGGAAAACACGGATGGAGTTGCTTAATCAGCAACACCAACAACAGATGGAGAAATTCACAAAAGAGTTTCAAAACGCTCTTAAGTCTATCCAAAGTTCGATGCCAAGTCAGTTACCCACTGGCCAAATCCATCATAGATGAGAGAACATGTGGTGCCCTCACTGCTGAGGAACACACACTGGCAATGAGTGCCCTTCATACCAACCGATCCCATATACCCCCCTGATCAAATGTGAAATCTGCGACTTTATGGGGCATACCTCCCTTTATTACTATTATAACCGAGGAATCAGCCTCACAACCAGTCAGGAGGACATTATCAAGCTCCTCGACAACCATTTGTTTCACAGCAACAATGCACGTCCTATCCACTATGAAACAACCAAATCCATATGCAAGAGTTGCCCAGACAACCTAGACATGAACCTCAACCACAGCTGGCACTCTTAGGACCACCACCACGAGGACAACAGGATCTAGGAGCACAAAAACATAGACATCCATAAGAGTCTGCCCACACACACTTGGTAAAAAACTCCTACGATCAATCATATCATCATGATAAATCAATTCCATCATCTAGCCATCACCAGTATCAAACCGACAACTCATGTTCGTGCAAACAAGCTGAGTATTCCACACCACCAGAAAACCCAACACATCTAGCCATACAAGATGGTTACGCTATCGCCACCGGACCAATGAGCAACCGCTGCTTTATCTTTGGCAAAACAGGACATTTCATGGTCGACTGTAAAGTCAAAAACCAATACCATGCAGAATGTCCTGACTGTGTTCGCAAACATCATATCACAACCGAACTTGTTAGAGTTCTTACTAGAGCACAACGCCAACATCAAGAACACCAACAAAACCATGGACAATCAGTTGACCCACATGGAAGCCATTTGACGGCCTCCACATTACCAAAAGATTACCCAGACCCAAAGGTGGAACAAAGGCAATACAACGAATTTCGAGATGAATTTTTGCGAGAAGAAGAACATACGAAAAGTCCGTTATCAGCTCATATCCTCGGAAAGGAGCAATCCCTACAGGGACTTGAAGTATTTTCTGACCTCCTGCAAGCTCAACTCACCATGCCGTTCCATAGTGCTATCAAATCCTTCACCGGACTTCAACGCTATATCCATCGTAGTTTTCAACTCTCTCCTATCCCTGATGAACAGCGAAAACGAGAAGAGATTCCTGAAATTCCTCAGATTCCTATGAATCTGATGAATATAGGTGTTACTAAGAGGAATAGCATCACACTACCTTTGTCCTATAAAGATTATTCGGCAGTATCTGCTATCCTCAATAGCGGATCAGACGTTAATATAATGGCTTCGTCATTGGCAAAGTCATGGGACTTCAATACCCTCGATCAACCACGTTATAAACTTTGTATGGCTGATCAACGAGTTACTGACCCTGCTGGTCATTTATCAAATATAAAAGTTCGAATAGCAGGTGTCAAGTTTATCATCGATTGTGTCATCTTAGACCTACCAGAAGATGCCAATACGTATAAGCTCCTTCTTGGTACAACCTGGCTCCAGATGGCAGGTATTGTCCAAGACTGGAAGAACAACAAAATTACCTTTGGCAATTATGATAAACGAGTCACTGTTGACTCAAATGGCCATGTCAAGCCTGCCAAGGTATACGATGATTGGTCTTCTACAACATATGATGAATCAAATAGTGTCCCGATCCAACCAAAAGGCCACTATACACGAACCACTGACATAATCAATTGGGGTCGTGCACTAGCCACCGTGGACTGTGTGGATTCCAATCGATGTCGTATCGAAACGGCTGCAGAAGATGTGGATATTCTCCCATCTTCTACAGACATTGACACACCCATCATCCCGCTTATGATGATAGACCCCATTCCTATAGCTTGGTGCCCCGGAAAACCTAGTGTCTCTATTGTCCATGTTTCAGAAGAAGGTATTCTTTCCATGGATGATGTCAAAATGATGGATGATCATGTACTTCTCTATCTAGATGTTCAAAATTATCCGTCCAAAGTCATTCCTAAGGAGATCAAGTCACTAGGACTGTTAGCTCATATCCAACTAACATCCAAAGTACCAAACACACAAGCATTTAGGACCAAATCCAACGTATATACTTGGGACGTGTATCCCGACGAAGTCTGGGATACAATCGACGCTGATATGGTAAGTGAGGTTACAACACCACCTATTCAAAAACCACAAAAACCTCGGTTACAAAAAAATAAAATTATTGATACAAAATTAACCGAGCGTAAAAGACAGATGCGTGCCAAGCTTAAACAGCCAATCAAGCCCTTGTCAGAGGGGACAGAAAACAACCAGTCCGACAAAGCTTCCACGTCTGGTAAAGAATCAACTCAAATGATTCCTAAAGTCCCAGAACATTTTGTGGACCCACCTTTCGATCTTCCACAGAAGTTCAAAGACTTTCCACTGGATGACGGTGTTATCCAGTTACCGCAGCCACATTGGGAACCTACACCAAGTTCCAATTTGTAGTGGGTTTCTTTCCTTGCCTAACCTGAATTCAAGATCTAGTCAATCTAGCATCAAAGAGATAGAGTTAGTTGTCACGTGGAGGTTCGTTCCCATGAGAGCGATAATATAGTTCAGATTTCAACATGAATGGAGGATCTAACACTAACATCCATTAACACTAAGCATTAACACTACATCCATTAACCCTAAATCCACAACAATGATAGAAACTTACTCTTCTCTCTCTCCTTTTCTCTCTCACAAAAAGCATAAGAAATAGCAATCCCAATAATGATCAAATCCAACAATTAGCAAAATCCAAAGAAAGCATGAGAAATGGAGGAGAAGAGAGGAAAAGCAAGGACATTCATCAATCCATTTCTAAAGAGAACCAATCTGCTTTATTGAAATGAGAAAATGAACATGAGGAGCAACTCGAGTTCGTCCTTTTTTATAGTAGAGAGGAGGAGCCTGGCCTCTGAATCCTATTGGTCCAGTCTTGCCTCTCTTTTTATTCAAATTTATAAAAGCGTGGAAACCATCAAAATTGACATTTATTCACTAACTTGACCCAACTTTATTCACTAACTTGACATTTAGGCCTTGCGACATTAAAAGTCCAGCGAAAAGGCCTAAAGTCCTTTTATTAACATTCTAATTAATCAAATAACTATGTGATCATCGGGTTGGACTTACACACACAGGGTGCCAAATCCCTCTCACTTATTAACTAGGGTTAGGGTTGCCTTGGGATCCGCAAACCCTCCAACAATATCCCCCACCAAAACTGGTGGTGGTCCCATGACACCTGCAATATGCAGTTATTGGGGACTTTTATTGGCTTCATGCTGAATCTTAATTAAATGATACTGCACCTTCTCCATAAAGTCAAGACGTGCAGTATTGAAATCCAAATTATACGGCAGGAAACAACGGTGGGCTCCGGCAATCCACTTGGAAGTTGTCCATGAGGTGAAGCGAGATTCCCAAGAGCCTCCCATTATAGCCGCACGGAAATACAGTCGAGCAATCGACAGCTGATCTTTGATTTGCTCTGAGGCCATCGGCTTATTTAGATCAAATGCCAGGGTAGGAAGACAATCTGACGCCAACAGAGTTATATCTTTTGCAAACATTGTCGATTGTCGCACCGTTGGATCTAGAGAGTGGACATACTCTCTCTGATATGCTTGTAAGGCCCGATGAAAATCCACTGAAATATTCCAGCTGTAAGACTGGTGGATGATTGGCCAATTGGGCGTATGGATGGTGATTTTATCCATAGCCAATCTCAAATCTTTCCATTTTTGTCTTCGCGGCATTGGCACGTAATAAAGATCTACCCGCAACTGGCGAGGGCTGGCGACGTAACTCCTAGTTAATTTCGAAGTTTTCTCAAAAACCGTGATCCTCCATGCCGGCTGCTCTCCCAGTGCAGGTATTTTGTCCCATTCTTTGCCGACCTCAATCTCGAAGGTCTTAAATTTGAGAACCCATCCACCGCGTGAGGACTTATGTGGATGCTGCATTAAGAAGGTCTGGATCTGGTCCTCGACGCTGATGGGCCTTCTGAATAAATGGCTTGTCCTTGATGAGGATGGACTCGCTTGTACTGCCGGTATAGTTGGCGGTTGATCTGCTAGATCTGGAGCTCCCCCCCTGATCCATGCTCAAATCAACCCATGTATCCATCTGTACAGCTTCTTGGCGCGAAGGAGAGAATTGCGACATGACCGGGACGAGGATTTGTGGTCCGGCTTCCAACACTTGAGCGACAGCTTTTTCATAGGCGTTGATGGTCTCTTTTGACTTTTTCAACTATCAAAGCGGCCTTGGAATCTCTGAAGGGACACTTTGTATGTTTTCACTTTCTTGAACAAATATGCAATCTCCGTCGGTGTGACTGGATGATCAGGTATTTGTGTTTGCAGTTATGCATCACGCTCAAGGGTGGTCGCATCCAATTCACCTTGAAGCCGTGTGTGATCTTGTTTGGCCATTTGTAATTGCCCCTTCAGCAGCTGCACCTGTTGCTTGGCTTCTTGCACTGCCTTATCTACCTGATCTTGTGCGGTTGTCAGGGCATTATGCAGGGAGCTGATGTAGGTTTCCAAGCGATCAGCTTGTTGCTGGGCCAATGTTTGTTCGCTTTCAGCCTTTTTTTCATGTTGCTTGGCCATATTCACCTCTCGATCCAGCTGGACAATTTTTTGGCTGATCAGAGTGTCTTCAAATCCTAAAACAGAGATCCTCTGTTCCATTTCCTTTTTCTTATTCAACATAGACTGGATCACTTGCCCAAGGCTTGAAACTAACCCGAGGACATCACCAGAATCGATAGTCATGGAGGTGGCAGTAGCAGGAGACCCTGATGGTACTGTCCGTAGTAGGCGTGGAATAGGTGCCAAATCTCTTCTTCTTCAAAAATATCCTTGTCTTCAAACCTTTCAGGCACCGTGGCATCGAACTGCTTTGGTGACTTGATAGTTGTGTCGATCCGAAGTGTGGCTGGGCTACCCTGTGTGGGTGGTTGTTGACTGACATCTTCGACACCAACAGTGGATATGCCCGAATCCTCTTCCAGGGGATTGGGGTTCAAAGGGTGCTGGGCTCTGGGACATTTCAAAGATTTCGGTGGCCCCAAGGGGGTCGAAATCATCGAACATATCCATGAGGAACTGTGTGTTGGGTGAGGTTGCTTCGGTGTGCGGGGGTGAGGCAGCCTGGGCAGCTGTGATGAGAATGGTAGGCCCAATGGTCACAGACTGTCCTTGTATGGGAGCAGAGACGAGGGAAGCATCAAAGGCGAGGGGAACATGAAGTTCAGTGCGAACAACAGTAGGGGGTGGAAGCGCAGCTGATGAGGTATGCCTAGTACGACGTCGTGACGCGGAAGGCGAGTCAAGAATTACGATCTCGCTGCGTGGACAACGACGACTATGAGAACTTGAGGCCTGGTGAGATGACTCGACTGGTGCTTCTTCATAAACCAAAAGCACAGAATCCAGGTGGAAGCCATGGATTCTGTTTTCTAAGTGAGAAGTGGCTAAGAGGGACAATAGAGAGCTAGCGACGAACTGCTGCTTTGTATTGGCCTTAATAGCTCGCTTGAGCTCACCAGAAACAGTCTTGAACCAGTTATATGGTTCAAGAGGGGCTTTGGCCAACTTGATGTGGGACTCCACTGTCTTGTGAAGGATTTGAGATGTGATGCAGTCTTTCTTGAGGTTGCCAACCATCAGTAAATGATTCAACAATTGGGCAGCGACGTGGATGGAAGGCTCAGTGATGGCTTCCAGAAGGTAACCATCATTAGTCCAATGCAGATCGTTGGTGAGGTCAATGTATGGCTTGATGGCCTGTTTGTCGTGCTTGTGATTGGGTGAGGCGTGTGTACCGGATAAGATTCCTATAGCTGCAAGTGCGGCCTCAGTGACGCGCACCTTGTGTGTGGCTCCTTGGAAGGTGATGTAAAACTTGGATTTCTCTTCCTTCCATGTACTGAAGGCAAGAGTGATGAAATCCATATCGATGCATCTCAAAAAGGCTCTCTCATGAATACCCATTGCAGTAAGTAGAGGCTCCGCAAGGGTCATCCACTGAGTGACCATGCTTGTGCTAGGAAGAATCATGATGTCCGTCATAGATGGGACATCATGATGGATAGTATAGCGTGGAGACTGGGAAATATCGGTAGAAGACATGATGATCAGAAAGGAATTATAACTGCGTGAGAATGTATCAAAAGACAATGCATGAAATTTGGAAGGTGACAATGCATGAAATTTGGAAGGCTTTGGTCGCAAGAAAAATTTGCAAGAGCTTCGCTAGCACAAGTGAGGAATGAATCGAATTCAGCCAACTTATAGGTGAATTTGGTGGGTCCATTACACTGAATAGTAGTTGGGCTGATCAGGTCTGAACAAAAATTTGCAGGCATGTACAGTATTGTAAAAATAGGCTATAAAAATCTCGGCGAAGGTTTCTAGGGATCTGAACCTATCAGGCGAACGTTTTCCAGGGCTGGTGAAGGATGAACCTTCGCCCAAGAGGGTCCTTCGCCCAGGTACTGTCATAAATGATTTTTTCCACAATGTGAACCTATGGACAACCTAATTTTGACATTCTAAGATCATCTAGCAGGTCGGCGAAGGTTCATAATGACGTTATGATGCTCGACGAAGGTTTCCAACATGGCATATCACTGAACATTCGCCTGACTCAAAAATTGAATTTTCTCTTGTCAGAAACCTTCGTCCACCTCAATTTAGATAAATCAAGGGTGGATGTACAGTCTAAAAGCTCAACAAAGGTTTCTGATATTGTATTGGCCAAATCGACCCAAAACAGTGGTTTTCTAAGTCATTTTCCATAAAAATATTGTGCTTCCGTTTCCTTATGCTGATGACTTCCTGACTTTTGCTCATCAGTCTTTTCTTATTTTTTCTTTCTTTCTTCTTCTGTTTTTTTTTTTCAACTGTCTTTTTCCAAAAAAAAGTTAGCAAATTAAATACTAAAAACAAAAAATTAAAAACAAATAAAATGAAAAAATATATTGAGATTAGGCTTGCTGAACTGGCGGAGCAGGCTGCCAAAACTTGCGTAATCGACTGCCATTTACCGGAGTATCAAATCGTTTCCCATCCAAGTGCTCAAGAATTACTGCGCCATAGTTCAGGATTTCCTTCACTTCATGCGGGCCTTCCCCAGTAAACTTCAACTTACCCTTGATCAGTTTGGTTTTGTACATCAATGCAAGATCTCCTGCTTCCAGATCTTTCTTATGCAATCGTCGATCGTGCCATGCCTTGTGACGAGCTTTCTCTACTGCTAAGGCATGAACTGCCATCAATCGGGTTTCACATAATTTGTGCAACACATCGTGGCGAAGTTGTAAAGACTGATCATCATTTAATCATTCTGTTGCTGCTATTGGGATTAAAAATTTAATTGGCATAACAGTCTTGACCATAAACCAGTTGAAAAAGTATTTGATTTGTACTATTTTTGTAAGCGGTTCTGAATGCCCATAATGCTGCATACAGTTTATGTTCCAAATCAGACTGACTCGCTTCAATTGTCTTTGTCATAATGGTGCAGAGAATCTTATTGGAAGATTCAGCTTGTCCATTCCCTCTGGGATAATAGGGAGTACTAAATCTGTGTATAACAAAAAAATCTTCCAATAAACACTTTATTGTTTGATTAACAAAGTGTGTACCCCGATCACTCACAATTTCGATCGGACATCCAAATCTGACTATAATATTTTCATATAGAAGCTTAGCTATAGATTTCGCATCAGCTACTTTGACAGCTTTGGCTTCAACCCACTTGGTCATATAATCAGTTGCGACGATAATGTAGCGAGCCTGAGATCCTTGAGCAATGGGATGAATAGGACCAACATAATCCAGTCCCATTTTTCAAACGGTGCTTGCGATAAAACCGGATGTAAGGGTTCATAATTCTGTTGAGTAGGCCGTCGTGCTCGCTGGCAGACATCATATGTCTGAATAAAATTTTTTGTGTCCTTATGAAACGTAGGCCACCAACAACAGGATTGCAAAAGTTTGCGAACAGTAATATCTGTAGAGAAGTGTCCTCCACCCATGCCATCATGTGAAAACAAACATGATTAGATCTGGTACTTCATGCGGTAAAACACATCTTCGTAAAATATTATCTGATCCACGACGATACAATTGTCCTACAATTAATTGATAAGGTTGAGCCTTATGAATCAATTGTCTTTTCTGTACTTTTGTCAAAGAGTCATTCGATTGTCCTAGCATCAGGTACTCAATAATATCTGCCGCCCACTCAGGTACTGCTTCAATATAGAACAACGCAGCATCTAGCAGTTCACCATCCACTTCAGTATTAACTGGTGCGGATTCAATTCATGAAACATGATCGGCTAGATAATGTTGCTTGCCCTTTCTGACCACAATTTGAAAGTCAAATTCAGTCAATAATAATAACCATCTTGCAATACGTCCAGCATTACACGTCTTATTTACCAAGTAAAGTAACGGTTGATGATCCGTATAAAATTCAAAGTGCGTTTCCATGAGATAGTGACGAAATTTCCGAACAAAAAAAATCATGGCTAGCGCTTCACGTTCTGTTGTTGAATAATTCTTCTCTGGATCTGTAAGCTGTCTGCTTGCAAATCGTATAGGACAATCATTCTTATAGTCACCTGGCTGCGTCAAAACTGATCCAATGGCATATTTGAGGCATCCGTATGAACATGAAACTCTAATGTCCAATCTAGATAATGCAGTATTGGTGCTGAAGATAATGCTTTTTTTAACTTTTCAAAGGCTTCTAACGCCTCTATGGTCCAAATAGGAACAATAGTTAATTTGTATATAGGTCGTGCTAAATCCGCAAAGAAGATAATAAAAATTCGATAGTAGTTCGCATGACTCATAAACACATAAACTCCTCGAATTGTTGCTGCCAGTGGCAATTCCACACTAAGTTTGATCTTAGAGTAATTGGTGGCAATACCATGTCTTGATATCACATGTCCAAGCACCACTCCGTGAGAAACCCATATCTGGCATTTTTCTGGATTTAGAGAAATCTGATATTTGCGGCATCTTTCAAAGACTTTCTCCAATCGATCCAGGTGGTCTGTATCTGTACTATGAACTCCCAAGTCGTCCAAGTAAATTTCAAGGATTTATGCAGATAATCTTTAAAGGCAAACTGCATTACTCTTTGGAATGAACTTGGTGCATTACAGAGTCCAAACGACATTACTTTGTAAGCATAGGTGTCCCATTCTGTTGCAAAAGCAGTTTTGTGGCGATCGGTAGGTGAAATCTTAACCTGGTTGTAACCACTAAATCCATCCAAGAAACTATAAGCTTCCGCTCCAAAAAGGCGATCCAAAATGCTTTCAGTAAAAGGTAACGGAAAGTGATCCTTCCGTGTCACTTTATTCAATGCTTTGAGATTCACACAGATTCGCAATTTCTTATTTTTCTTAAGAACAATGACAATCAGTGATCCATTCGGTATGCTCGATTTCATAAATGAAATCGACGTCAAGCAATCTCTGAAATTCTTTTTTTATCGGATCTGCCACATTAGGATTACAGTGATAGAACTTTGTAACCTTTGGTACTGCATTAGGTACTAAAGGTATGGTATGTTCAATGACTGATGTCGGAATACCCTTCAAATCTTGATAAGTCCATGCAAAACAATCTTGATACTTAATAAGTAGCAAATGGAGTGCTTGATACTGTTCAGGAGTAAGTTGTGATCCCACTTGTACAATCTTTTCTAGTTCTCCTGGTTCTGCAAGATTCATTGGCTGCATCCTAGTTGGCCCATCATAAACCTCTTTAGATTCCAGCATGTGTTCTTCAGGTTCACGATGTACTTTAGGTAACATGATAACCACATCATCCAGTGTATAACGTTTAAAATGCTCTGGCATATCATGCTGGACTACATTTGCTTGTTCTTTTTTGAAAGGACTTGTCTTGGATCTTCGTTTAGTCTTCTTAGCAGGAATTGATCGTGGAGGTGATGACTTCTGGGATGATAAATCTTTCTTCTCAGGTGAAGACTTCCTAAATGATGATGTCTTGCTGGAGATCTGACTTGAAGAATCATTCTTGACTTTTCCTTTGTCTTTATCCAATAGAGGTGGCACTTCCTTTAAATCAATCTTTTGAGGGGAATTTTCCCATTTCAGGACCGTATTATAATGTTGCTTTGCTTGTTTCTTTGTCATCGAACCTGTCATCCTGTCTCCCTTCAATATAACTGCTTTGGGCGATTTGATTGTTGGTTCATCAGGAACATTACACACTACAAATCTGGTCGGATCCATATGATGTAGAATCTGTTCATCCGTAAGTTCTGCATTGCCATCATAAGTTAAGGCATGGCTCATTGATATGAGATCATCCTCAATTGGATCTGGTATAGGTTCCGTTGATATCCAGACTACATTCAACACATTTAGTGGAAACGTGATTGGCGTATCCAAAGTTCAATCTAACAAGGAAATCTCACTCATCTTTGATTGAATATCTTGTTGACACATATATCCTATTGTACAATCAATTGTTGCAAGAGCTTCGTTCCAATTGACAATATCAGCCTGCACTGAGCTGCCTGAAAGAAGATCTTACTGTGAAAGCTGGGGAGACCTTTTTGGAAAGAAGACATATTTTTGAACCACTGGCTTGATAGTCCAAGTCGTAGGATCAATTTTAACTGCACATTCACGATTTTCAAAAGTGATTTTGCCGGTACCCCAGTTATGAATTACTTGCACAACTCGTAACCATGGACGTCCTAAGAGAACTCGGTAGACATTTGGTGCTTCTGGTAAGTCCATCACGACGAAAGTAATGACGAACTATACTCCTGCAATCCTGACAGGTATATCTTCCACCATTTCTTGTGGACGAACCGTCGTCTGATCAGCTAGCTAAATAGCAAAAGTAACAGGCTTAATCTTTGTAAGGCCCCATTTTGTACATAGCTTTGTAAAAATCAGGTTAACTCCTAAACCGCCATCTATCACGGTTGCTTCTTTAGAAAATTGTCTATGTTGTATTGGCAGAGTGATATTCTTTTGTTCACTTTCCCAAGCTGCTCCAACATGTAGTACATCGTTAGATTCTTCAAATCCAGCACAAAAGAGCGGCTCCTGATGGTCTTCTGATTCTTCTTGAGCTGACTTTTGTGCTAAGACTTCTTTTGCTTTTGGCACCAACTTTAGGAGCTCTCCCAATGAGATATTGATCTTGCTAGACAAAATATTCATGAGTAATTTTGTATGCGGTGTTTCTGGTTCTGTCATCTTGAAGGGTTCTTCGTGATGATGTAATTGATCATTCATATCCGTACGTAAATTTCTTGAAGGCTGCAATGGTGAAGACCGAACTTCAGCTGTTACTTTAGCAGCTTCAAGTTCATCTTCTTCTTGCAGATGCTTAATCCAGTGTCTCATATTCTGATATCTTCGTTTTTCTGCATTAAGATTTGGATAAACTTTCGATGTTGTTGGTGTATCGTTCAATGGTATAGAATCAGCAGGTACTAAATCCACTACTGGTTCTTTTTGCTTTTGTGCTCTGGTGACCACCATCAAGGGTGCACTTGGTTTATTATGAGCTACCGATCCTTGCTTGATTGTTATCAAATTTACAGGTGCTGTAGCTGGTGGTGGCTTCGGTCTTGCTAGACAATCTTTATAGCAATGCCCATATCCACAGTCACGACAGAATGGTACAAATTTTTCTTTATTTGGACATTTGCAACTTTGTGATTTTCTCCACATGCAAAGCATCCAAGTGGTGCTCTGGCCCAATTTCTCGAGGCTTGTTGTTGAGTGGCAGCATAAATGGCATACTGTTCTAAAGATCCACCTTCTTGATCATTACGATAGCTCCATTGCTCAGCACTTCCATAAGATTCTGGTTCCATCAAATTGGCAGGAGGAGCGGAGTGCTTTGGTGGGGCAGGCAAGGCTAGACGCTCCGGGTATCCAAGAGTAGATTGTCGTAGTCTTGCTGCTAGATTGCCTCCATACTGTGGATCTTGATATCCCATCTGGGCATACCATTGCTGAATCAACCGAAGGTTGAAGTTGCAAAAGGTAGTCTCATATGCAAGCTGGACGAGCTACAAAGATGACAACAAGTTCATAACTGAAGGATGTACAATAGCGTGCGGAGCTGCAATCAGCTGGATATGCAAAAAACAAACCTTGGTAGTTCAATCTTCAAAGGTGGCGAATTAGGTAGTGTTGCTTCAGATGATACTGGAGGCAATCGGGATACCACAAGGAGGACCATGCACGATGATGATGGACT